>UZAN01043024.1:27076-44040 GCA_900618425.1 Echinostoma caproni
ACAGTTGGTGTTTGGTGATCTATTCAGACAGACGCCCACGCGCACACACACACACACAAACAAACGAGTGATGACACAAGGGGAAAACTGCTGTGACAGAGAGGAATTTGAATACGTTTTACCCCGGGGAAGTCAGAGTTCCTTCAAGAATGCTTTATATTGTGCCAACATTCACAGTTAATCTTCTAGTTCGTAAATCATGAACTTATTTACAGGTACATCCACAGAATTGTCAAAAACGACACCATCAGCCGAATGAATTCATTCTGACAAGTCTAGTCTCGTAGCATTCAATTCATAGAGTAGATCCTAATATTTTCACATGCTCTGAATACGAAGGATTATTTTGAATATTTCCCCATTAGAAACCATTCTGGTTGCGCAAATTTCCTGGGGGAAAATTCCTTTCATCCCCTCTGAGGTTCTGTATCTATGTTCACACTTACTGTTGTTCATCAGATGATTGCACGACTAAATTGAAGGGGATTTCTGTAATTACAGTTGACTTCAATAAAATAATTCACAATAAACAGATTATTTGAAACTACTGATTTTACTGAATCGCTGAGAAACGCAATGATAAAGGTAGGGACAAAATAATTCGAGCATCGGATAAAAGTTTCGTACGCGGAGGAAACGAGCATCACGTAATCCAAAACTACCGAATTTGTGGAGTTCATCTTGTTTACCATTTGCGGATTGTTTGATTAGCTTTCAAGTTGGGAGCTGTTTGTATATGCCACATACATTGCTGTTTTCTTACTATCCATCTATATTTTATTCCCGTTTCACCAAACAGAGAGATCAATTGTGCTTAATTTTAACAGCTTTGTAGTCATTTTAAAATGGACGTGAATAAATTGACAGTAGTATTCAAGTTAATCACCTCGCTTTCTAACCAAATTGCGCACGAAGCATAAAGCCGAGTTCACCCACTCGACTGCATGGATCACCGTCTATTGAACAAGCTCCGCTCGTGGCATATTTACTCGTGAATCAAAATGAACAAACCGCATCGTGCTTCGAAAATAATCACAAACAATACTGAGATTTTTCGTTGCACTGCGGTACTCTTTAAAAAACTCGGCTCTAGAAACTACCTGTATTAACTTGTTCAAACATTCATTTTAACTAGGCACTTGTGGGCAGCATATGTAAGTTCTTTAACATAGATAAACAACATTTACAAAGCATATACAGTATTCCTCAGTCTTATTACGTGGGGCTGTTATTCTGACAAAAAGCCATTACCAGCTGTTTGAAATAAAGCTAAACTTCTTCCACCCAATTGTACGTAATAGATACCATTCTTCACTTCTACCCTCGACTCAAAGAGTTCTTCCGGGTGTTACTCTGTTTTCATTCCTGTTCTCTACTTGTCAAATGGACATGGGCGATCACAACTCACAGGTCCGTTTCGCCCGTTCGCCGAGTTTGGCAATTTGTTTGCAAACATTTCATCACCAGCCAAGATGATATCATCAGTGTTTGTGAAATCCATTTACACGCTTTTCTTAATTGTCTGGTATTTGGTGCTGAAAGCCAACTGTTCTGGTTCGACAGTTCGCTGCTAAATAAAAATAACTCACACTTGTCAGTCATTGCAAGATTAACTTAACGAACGATGACGAAACAGATTTGGTACAGTTCTCTTATCCGACACTCAGTGGCACCACGGACGCCACTTTGTAACCTATTTCCCAATTTCTTCATGAATTCGTCATTGGAGGAGGCAACTCTTCCTGACGCAGACGAAAGTTGCCAATCAATTTGAAGTAAACGTGGGTAGAATAATCTACCTACCTCTTTTTAATACCCCAACCGGTACCGACTTATCCTTGATTGTGGAATCACGGGTAACTGAAAATTATCAACATCGACCTGTCTCACTCACTAACTCATCAGGACCCGATCAAATCAGTAAAATTTGACGACCGAAAAACCAATCATCTTGTAGGGTTCTAATTAAATGTCATCGGTTAAAATCATTTGAAGTTACAACGGATTTAAATGAAGTTAAAAGGGTTTAGTTCCATTGTCTTAAAATGTTTACTGAAACACGACTTGGCTGTTCCATACGATATTAAGCCACAGTTTTGCTCACCAGCCAGCTTTATGAATCCCCCCGTCGAGGATCATCAGTTAATTGTGTTTGTTCATCTAAAAAGTATTGACGGTTGTTATTTATTCCTACTTCAACACTGTAAACCGGGAAAAGTCACTCTTGACCAAAATAAGTGAGACAAAATGAGTGGAACTCATACTGGCCATCGATTTCGAGTGCTATCAATCAGCCGTTGACGCACATGAAATAGATTGAATGTTATAAGAACTATATCATATGTAGACGTTTACATAATTACATCGGTTCAGGCAAAAAGAACTGAGTTGTTGAGTCATTACAAAGGTCATTTAGGGTATGGGTGAAAAAGGAGGTTGGTAAGACGATTACAGAGATTCACAAAAAGAGAGGAGGGTTAGCATAGAAACAGTTACGTACTGAAAATTGAACAAACGTGGGGGAAAGGGAGTTCGACATGGTCACGTAATACGACAGAGATACGACCAGAAGTGAAATAGAACAGAAGTAGAAAGCCAACGAAGTAGAAAATGGGTCAGTTAAGTAGGTGAAAGAGTTACGTAATAAAGAGCTGAGAGAGGTGAAGTGTTACCGTTGATGTAAGGATGCGTCTGAGATGATGGGAAGGAAAGGGAAAGGGAATTACCATGGTAATAACTGCATCACGAAGGCATTTTGTACGCATTGATCGGGCTTTAGGGAGCTAAGGAGCTAAGGAGCTAACCGCTTCGACGCACCGCGAAACACAAATACGTCGGAATGACCTCACTGAAGTACCTGGGTGTCACCATCGACAGCAGTCTTCGTTGGTCTACACATTTAAAACCGTATGGGAAAACTCAGACGCCTATCTTTTCAGTTACGCAAACTCACGCAATTCCGAACCCCACAATCAGTCCTGTCATCTTTCGTTCATCAATGCGTTTTACTCATTCTACTTTATTGCTCTCCTGTTATGTTTCCCGGTCTTTTAAACCACGACTTCAAAACAATTCTCCGCGGTTTGGTGATAATTAGTCGTGCATCACTAATCCCAATTGATTTATTAATCACAGATCTCATTGATAGTCACATCAACTCTTGTTTTAAATTTGCTCACAAGATTCTAGATGACTCTCTTCATCCACTGCACCCTGATCTATCGCCTTGTCGTTCCCATCCGTCCACACGCTCCTCATTTCGACAGCTAACCTCTCGCATTGACATTTATAAGAATTCCCCTGTACCCTACCTGATCCCACTACCCACCAAAAAGGAACAGGTCTCAAATGAACTACGTCAGATGCTTTGTGCATGATACATATATCACCGACCTTGTTTACCTTTTGTTTTGATTATTTTTATTTCATCCTGCGTGACGAACAATGTACATTTTTAAATGAAATGTAAGCATATATGCTTACAAAATTTACAAATACAATACAATACAAAAGTAGCAAACAGGAAAAATTACGAATAAATATCCCTTTCATTGCGTACGGAAATACATCAGAAAATCCTAGCATTTTGCAAACGCTCGCGAGGACATTACAATATAAACAACAAAAATTCGAAATGTTATCTTCACGGTTCCCGATTCGTTTGGGAACGTTTCAACTGACCGGTTTTTGGTTCATAATAGGCTCATTTTACTCCCTTTAGAATGCATTATCTGTCAGTCTGGAATACGAGTAAATGGTGATCATATCAAATATGCAAACTCAAATGAACTCCATTCACGTTTGTCTGTTACCTTCAGTCGATTGCATCAATTTTTCCTAACATCACGTATACAGTTTTCATATATTAAATCAGCTAGACAAATGAACTATGGTTAATCTCTACCCAGATCAGTAGTTAAAACTAACCGTATACACAAAAATGTGCGTCATCTCCCTTGTCGAGCATTGTGGGGCCCATTTCAAAGTAACAGCCAACCGTCGCACCAAACTCTCGATGGATGATGGCTGGAGTCATTCGCGAACGTGGTGATTTCTCACATTATGCCTCAAATAATATTTAGTTTAAGTTGTCACTCTCTGTCTCGATATTTTTATTGAGCTCAGAATACAGAACCGAGTGGATTATGCAGGGAAGGTGTAGCGGGGAGCGTTTGCCTTCACATTCCGTTTAAATTCGATTTCCTCGGAATTCGCCAATGGAACTTTTGGTAAAGGACCCTCCTGTCGGTGAGGTGAAGCTGCCTAACTATGATTCGAGCAAACTGTCAATAAATGGTATCAATCTAAGAATTGCCATTAGAACACGATCACATCTTATCCGTACTAGCAGTTTATCAAGCGCGCCTTCTGTTTGGTCCCAAGGCCAGTTACCTGCCCTGCTCATTTTAAGAGCCTCTGACTGGGACTAATGGAATACGTTTCTGAGAGAAGTTGGAAATCGTTGTATCAAATTGCATGAATTTGATACACTTCCACCATGGCTGCATATAGTTTAAGAGAATGTTAAAGCTGACACACTGAGCTGTGGCATCCTGATTCACCTCACTGTCAGTGCACACAGCTTCTGCAAATCTGTTCCTCGGGTTCAGGTGTNACACGCGGCTGTTTTACCAATTCGCATACTGCTTCCCCCCTCCCCTAAAACGCTCGCGAGGACATACCAATAGAAACAACTAAAACTCGAAATGTTATCTTCACAATTCCTGATTTATTTGGGAACGTTTTAATTGAACGGTTTTTGATTCATAATAGGCGTTAGATTTGTTCGGGATCTAGGCCAAGGTTGTGTGACGAGCCAAGCCAAAAGACGGAATCGAATTAAGTGCGATTGGTTTATTAGGGTCCAATAAAGGCGGTACTACAGGTACATAATGCTTACATCACAATCACAGGTACAGACCTCAATTAGAAGGGACCGGTAAAACAGAATCAACAACAGGCTCATATTAATCGCTTTAGAATGCATTGACTTTCAGTCTGGGCTATACGCAAACGCTGATCATATCAAATACGCAAACTCAAACGATCTCCATTCACGTCTGCCTGTGGCCTTCAGTCGATTGCATTCCATTTTTTTCTACCATCACGTATACAGTTTTCATACATCAAATCAGCTGGACAAATGGACTATGGTTGATTTCCAATCAGACCGGTGATTGAAAGCGACTGTAAATAAAAATATGCGAAACCATTCATGTCATTCATATACAGTTGTTCAGTTTCTGTCTGGGTTGCACCGTTTCTGATTGGTTGGTTCAATCAACCTGTGGAGTGTGGTCCGAAATGTATGACACGCACGCACTTTACTGACGCCACCCATGAAGCTTGATTGATCACACTTGTCGGAAAACTGCAACATGTCGCTCCGATGTATGCTTCGTCTCGCAGGCTAGGATCACCACATGCAGATATCGAAAAGTGCAAGTCCAACTGTGCTTGCACGTCGACAAGACTAAAATGGGCTTTCCACAACAGTGTTAAAATCTTCCCAAAACACTAAGCGGTTCGAAAGGGGAATTTCTGTCACGCTCAAACATTCCTGAATGTAACAATATTATCACACGTACGGACTTGCTAATGTCCTGCACTAAATAAACCGCGGTATTTCCTAAGTCAGTGGTTGTTCGCTGTTCCACTTTTGTGTTCCCCTCAGAATCTCTTCCATTGGATGAAAAATGCGATGATTCATCTAAGTTCTCAGTGACCGAATCGGTATGTTTATTGAGATCAGAATAGAGAACAGGAGTAAACTAAGGCAGCGAAGATGCAGTAGTGAGCGTTTCCTTTCACAATCCGTTTTAATCCGATTTCCCCGGACTTCGCCGATCGAGATTATGTTAAAGAATCTCATATGGATGAGGCGAGACTGCTTCATCATGAATCGAGAAAACTGTAGTAATGAATGCTTTCAATCTAACATTTTTCAAGAGAACACGATCAAATTTTACCGACACTGGCAGTTAATCAAGCGTGCCTTTGTTAGGTCCCACGCTCAGTTAGCAGCGCTTTTCCTTATTAAGAGTCTTTGATTTGAACCAGCAGAATACGTTTCTGAGAGAAGTTGGAAATCGTTGTATCAAATTGCATGAATTTGATACACTTCCACCATGGCTGCATATAGTTTAAGAGAATGTTAAAGCTGACACACTGAGCTGTGGCATCCTGATTCACCTCACTGTCAGTGCACACAGCTTCTGCAAATCTGTTCCTCGGGTTCAGGTTTAGATAACGTGGTCCTTTGAAACGGAACACAGTGAGTACGACATGCACGCACTTTGTTGACATCACCCACGATGGTGGCTGGAATCATCCGCGAATGTGGTGATCTGTCACCTTATGCCTGGAATATGATTTATCAGTTTTACTGCAGTGAATTAATTGTAGTAATTGAAATACGCACTTGACACGAAACACGAATCACGAAATACCAATCACGGATTAGGAATCACGGGTACGATGTGAGTACTGGATAATAATGATGCTGGCACGCAATATCCCACGAAACCGAGACGCGGCGGAAAAGGCCACAGGAGTAGTAGTTCGTCTATTGAATGAAATAAAGGAAATTCAATATTATGTACAAACCAAGCTCACTGGTCGTTTAGTTCTCTGTCAATCTTCTTTCAGTATTTTTGGCATTGTTCACCTTATGTCTGGGCCTCACGGTTTCTGATTGGCTGGTTCAATCGATATATGGCATGTAGTCCAAAAGGTATGACACTCACGCACTTTGCAAACGTCACCCATGAAGCCTGATGGATCACAGTTGTCCGAAAACTGTACCGTGTCGCCCCATTGTATGCGTTGTCTCGCAGGCTAGGATCACCACATGCAGATATCGAAAAGAGCAAGTCCAACTGTGCTTGCACGTCGACAAGACTAAAATGGGGCTTTCAACCAACAGAATTAGGTCGTTCCCAAAACACGAAGCTGTTCAAAAGGGGAATCCAGTCGATTTTTTTCAAGTCAGTAGCAGCTTTCTGCACGCATATGTGTGAAGTTGCAATACTTACACCATATTTGTGGATTCAAATTTACAAAATCATTATATAATGAAGCTGAAAGCAGTAGATTGTGCTTGTCAATGAAGCAAGCATTTCTGAATTTCTGTGGAACTTCTCTCCGTGTCAATAAGTAGACGTGCCAGATGTGACAGAATAGAATTACGATAAGTAGGGGTACATGCAAACGAAAACATAAATCTTAGGGATGTGGATGATGTAGACATGGGTTTCTAAAATCCGTTGTGTAATGGGTGGTGAGTGTCTGAGTGAAGTGAAACTTTTGCATGCTTTTACGTGTCTGTCTTTGATAGAATGCCATTACATTTAGAGGTATGTTTCAGAGATCTCGCCAGTAAATAAAAATCTTTCTTCAACATTCCGGGAAAAATCACTTGGGGGCAATCCATCCAGTGGGGTAGCACGCATGCATTCACAAATCTAACAATCAGCTAATGGGGAACAGAAAGTATTCTTAATCAAACTGAAGAATATGAAAGATTTCCAGCTTTACAGAATGTGTGTTGAATATGCAGTGACCATGATAAATTGTGTGATAAGATGACGCTAAGTTATTTTACTATTGTTGGTTTTAATAATCTACTCCCTACCCGCCCAGTAACCCAACCACGCTTTCCAGGCGCATAATGAGAGCGAAAACATATTGGCCGTAAATTTATATTTATGAAATAGTTGAATCCAAATTGCGCTAAATCATAAAATTATTTACTCAACGGACTTTTCTGCGGCCCAACCCAGAACTTGATTTATATTAAAATAACCGCTTCCTGTCGGATCGAATGTTTGGAACAAGTAATCCATGTCCTCCTGTGTTAACACGTCCTGGTAGGCTCCTAAGAATTGCGCACTTGCCACAAACCCACATTCAACCGCAATCAACTGATCCATTGTTTCCCGGATCTTTTTCCGCAAGTGTTTTCTGAAATGGAAAATCAATTAGATACGGTTTGCAAAACGCTGTGAATTTATGTTATTCATTGAATGTCAAAAGACCAGGAACGAGAATGGCAGTAGGATGGGTTTCGGTCAACAACGCGTAGCCAAATCGATGAAGAAAATGGATGAAATGTCACGTCGATATCGGTAGAATCAACAAGCCAAATAGAAAATTTTATTTACGAAATCACGCATGGAAATAATATATGTGTAACAATTTGCAATTTTCTTTTAAATAACGAATATCATTTCACTAAATGATGTGGGATTTCTCCTTCATTTAGCATTTAAAACAAAACTAGATAGGATTACTCACTTCCAATCCATAGTGACTGCCCTGGATCAATGCAATCCTAGAACCGGGAGTAAAAACACGATCAACATGTTTATGTGAATTGGGATCAATCAGTTGTGGGTGACATAAGTGTAAATCTTAGAAATTAATCATAGAGCTTGGTACCGACCATGATCCAAGGGGACAGAAACGTAAATATAAAGTTGCTGTACCCGTCGGCAGTGGATTGTAAATCAATGTGAGTGACGGGATACGTGTCTTAGGAATTATCTGCATTCAAATTTATTAAGAAAGAAGAATTTTTCAAAGATGTATTCCAACAATGTTGAGAAAAAGATTCATGTTATCCTAAAGTTTGGCTCAGGTTAAACTATTTGCGCGAGTGAAAATGGCTAAGAGACACTCGTTTTTCATGCTGGTATTACTTCGACTCACTGCGACCGGCTTACCTTGTAGTCGTACGAAGTGAGAATGAGCTCGAGATTTGCCTCTATGCAACTCATTATGGGCGTATATATATGCATACAATTATCGGTATGCAGCATGCAATTGACCACCACGCCGTGCATTTTTGGGAGGAATTTACTCTGATGGGTCCCGATTCACCCCTCCCTACAAAGCTTCATTAGCATTGACGGATTCTTTCCATGCTGGATTTGATATAATCAAGCATGATAAAAGAAAGTTCCTTACTAATGGAGTAAAAACATGAGCAACCCTGGAATCGTACAGAGTAAAACCATTCCAGGGGTGAGGTGGGGTAAAGTAGAATAGATTGTGTGCGTGCATTTGTGTATTTGCGTGGGAAGGGATAAATGAAGTAGAGGCAACACAGTGAGAAATGACATGGCCGATTAATGAGAAATCGGGGTTAAAAATAAATAAAAGTGTAAGTCAACACATTTGCGAAAAGAAAGAGTAAACCCTGTAAAATGTGAGGCCGATGTGTTTATCCTTCATTTTCCTTCTCTTTACATACCAATAACACGTTTTGTTTCGTGATAAAACTTGAGCACAAATGTATTTGGCATTAACTGATTACAAGTGAACTGCATAGTTTCATTCATTTGAATACTTTACTTCGGATACCTTTTCATAGGGAATCACGTGGTGAGTTTAATCACGTGTACATCTCGTTCGCTTTTAAGAGAAATGTTTATTTGGAGTAAAATGTCACACAAGACAAACCTGATTGTGCAACATTTGAAAGCAATCACTATGTGTGGTTGTTCTGCAATCCGGGATATGTTGGAGCACATGGGTCAGCAATTCCACATCGATTGGCCAAACAATGTTTCCACATATTCCAAATATTAGACTACACACCGATTGTGTTATAGAGCCCTGGAATCCATGGCTAATTTGCAACCAAAAGGCACTCGGTCGTCCACGGAGAACGGCACCCGAAATGGCCAAGTGGTTGCATTCCTAAACCGACGATGAAAGGCTGCATATTCTTGGACTATATTCATCTGAATACCGTCGATATCTGAAATATATGATCCTGGTATAGCAACTACTACATCACTGTAACCAATAGTTTATCACTCTACAAACATTATCCACGAATGTTAATCTCAACGGACATCTACTTAAAAGTTTCCTCTAAAAGAGTCGGATAGACCATATACGTCACTCTTTCAGCCGCAGATTTTGTAATACTCGGCACTCTGTTCCAACTCAAGTGGTTTGTGTTTTGTGGTTTAAGTCATTCGAAACACGTCCGGATGAAGCACTGAAACAGCAAGGTTTCCAGCAATCTTGAGTGAACGTTATAATTTGGTATTCAATTTTACTATCAACTGAAAGCAGTGTGTACAGATCCCATGCGATTCAGTAAGTATGAGCTTTGTAATTTATCCATAATGAATCAGAAATCACAAATCGATTGGCTGAATGAATGATTCTAGCTAAAATTCAATAATGGTAGTGGATGGAGTGGAACTTCTCCGTAGCAAACAATATGAATTGTGATTTTTCTGAGTTTATATTTTTGCAAATGAGTTTCGGTCAAGCAACGAATTCTCGTATTCGATGATTCACAACTGTCATACTTGTAAAACAAAATGCATCCTTCGCTTGCTCATTAATACGGCCAGTCCATGTACTTTACCGGTGATGGCACGAAGTGTTAGATCAAATAGATAATTTGCAGATCATTCAGAGTTCACCAATCAATTTCGGTAACACAGTCCACCAATCGAATTACGGCGATAACACTAACAAATTGACTGATGAGTGGTCACTTTCGCCTTCGTCATGAGAATGTGATTGACAATATAATGGCTGCTATACAAACCATTAGTCACAAATGGTGTTCTGCCTGCCGGCTGTTGTCCTCGTTCTGCAACCCTCTCCACCATCAAGAAGAAGACACGTAAAACATTACTGAAATCATCCTGTTTTAGGCTTTATGGAATACTTAACACGGATTAAGATGCACGCGAACTCAAAGCATTCGAAGTGGGTTTGCCTAGCCCCACTGATGTGCACACCAAACCAGGAGACTCACGGGGGATCGGTAATCCAATTCTAGCACTCAGCTTGGGTTCAATGACTGTTTGTTGTAGAGTGTAGTTTGCAGTGTCACGTAAATGGGGTATCCTTACTGGTGTGTGACTCTGCGTGCATGGCTTTCCGAATAGGACAGGTAAATGTTATAAATTGACTACGCCAACACAAACCCGACAAACCCAATTCTGGCACTGTGTGAGATGGCAGCTATTGGCCCAGTCGTATTGAAACCATCGCATTTTTCCAGTAATTCATTACGTGCTATAGTGAAGTTAGCTTGGTATTTCTATGCCTCACATAACGCTAAGACATGTGTGTGATTCCCTGGTTTATTTTTTGATTGATATGATTTGTTCACTAGAACGTATCTTCTATTGAAGAACAAATGGGATTAACATTGAAATTCGAAGTTTCCCTCTCGCGAATTCCCATCTGATTTCTTCTTCCTCAAATCCAAATTAAAATACACTGCAGCGTGGATGAATATGTGACACCGCATTGAAATCCATTTTTGCCACTAGTCTATTCAGCGTGTCTTCGAAATTTTTGTACACTTACCTATCAGAAACAATATTGGTTAGTGAGACAAAGATCAAAGATCAAAGATTTATTATGGGAATAACTTTGAAGCTCATGCTTTTCTCGTCCCATAGGTTCGTGTGGTGAGTAAAAAAACAGTGATACTAACAATTCCTTGTTTAAAATATCACGTGATACGTGCTTCTTCCACTGCTGCACGGAGATTCACTTATGTTGAAATGTAAGGTGTGCTAATGTTTCATCGAGTCTCAGTTTGAAAGCTTCAATGCTTGGAGCACAGACGACGTAGGATGGGAGAGAGTTCCAGATCGAACACAGAGAGAATGTCTGACACTGGCATTCCCATCGGCATTGTGAGACTACTAGTTTGAATAATTATCCTCTTAGATGAACGTTGGGTGATAATTTCAGAAGCGGGTGACACGGTTGGCTTGGGTTTTGCATTATTGGTATGCCTTAATCACATCTCCTCTGATGCGCTGGTAGTGATTGGAATATAACCCCAGTGACATCAATCTCATTGCGTATGAAAACCGATTGAACCCCCTGACCATTTTGGTGGCCATCCTTTGTGGACGCTCCAGCATTTTGCAATCCCGTTGTAGCCATGGATTCCATGCCTGAAGAGCATACTCTGTGAGTGGGCGAATGTAGCCTGATAGAAGACGGGGGAAAAGCGATGACTCAAACCGGACGCATTATGTTATTTCCGTCGTGTCTCTGAACAAAATGCGTAACATTCAAAGGCTAGATAATTGATCCTTCGAGTAAGATAACTGTCCCCGTATAATTTTCTGTGAGTAATGGAAGATTTGATTGTATTTCAAAGTAAAAATTAATTTGCTATATAAACGACAAATTTCCATTTCGAAACTGCTACTCACGTGAAATAAGTAGTCAGGTTGTGATTATTTCCAACCGAGTCATAACTTCGAGGGTTAGTGCTGAGATGAACGAGGTCTNTGCAACCAGCTCACTAAGATGGGTTGTGCTGCATCGTGTAAATGGAAAATGAAAAACGGCCTTGGTCAACTGCCCGGTGACCGAATGGGTAGTATGCTTGAGTCCTGCACTTGAGATCCCGGGTTCGATCCGCGGTTAGTTCGACGGGATCGTACTGCTGATGAGACCCAACGAGGTCGAATCAGCCGTATAGTGTGCTTCTTAGCTTTTCCGTTCACGTTCCATTTGGCATATGCACGATGAATTTCCACTTTGAGGTTTCCGTATAAACAGAGAAATGACCTCCCACTTAAAAGCTGCCATGTATGAATGATTGCACATATTTCCGTGACATATTTTATTTGTTTATCAATTGTTTGAGGTGGTTGATGAGAGGGACAAGACAAAGTGAAACGATGGACCAATCGCCCTGTGCATCGTGAGTCAGTTATCGAGTGTGGATGAGAGCCTACATGGGAGTGGAGTCTGAGTGTTTGTTGCCACACGCGTCACTCGGAAGAATCATGCTCTTGAAATTTGCTCAAGTGACCTTTAGACGAGAATGAAAGATACCGGTAGTGATATACCTCTATCAGTCGGATGTTGATGTGAATCCCATCGAAATGAATCGATATATGGGACAGCTTGTTCAGGTATAAATGTTGACATGATTCATTCGGTTCGTTCTAGGCCCTCAATAGCCTAATGAATAACTTTCATGGAGATGAGGTTCTTTCGAAGATCACCGCTTCATCTAAACAAAATGCTAAAGCCTATACATACCTTGCGAGGGAGGTATTGCACCTCGATCGATTTTTTGATTAGATGTACTTCAACATGCACGATCATCATCACTTTTGAGAACCTAGATGGGAAACCAATGAAAAGCCGATATACGAACTTTCCGAAGCAATAGTCAATGGACACTCATGGATGTCTACTAACGACACCATCCAGCAGGCTCTCTTAAGATTGAATGTGAACCACTGTAAAGTATTGAGGAAACGCTCATTTGATTTAAGGCATGCCATCCGAGAATAACGTCCTAACAATCACGGGACTGCCATTTTGATATGGTTGTTTCCCACCGGCAGCCGGAATGCTGGTGCGTAAGTACAGTTGGGTTGAGCAAAAATGAAAAATGATCAATGATACAGTGTTCACGTGAGTAGAATGTTTCCACTCAACTTTATCTAGAATGAAGCAACCGTGGTTCGAAAACTGAACTCACACCAAGTTAATACCCTATGCATTATTACTCGTGGTCAAATCAGTAAACTCAAAGCGTTGCAACAGAATGAGACGAAGATGAAGTAGCAGTGATAAGTATCGGATGTGGGTGGTTTGCGTATGTGAGTAACAAAGAGTGTGTCCAATGGTTTTCATTGACGTTATAAACAGACTGCAATAGACAATCTGGAAAATAGGATGAAAAGAAGGTAATTTCTTTTAACTAGTAAATGAGTTCAAATCTGTTCCCATTATTCAGTTAAGGCACTGCTAATTCTTTCAATTTATCCTTATACCGCTGTTTAGCATCTTGCCAATTGTGCACTTCAACATCAGAAATATGCCAACATTGACATTAAATTAACATGAAGTGATGTTTTTCAAATGAAACATCGGTATTTTGTTCACAAATTCGTTCTTTTTTGTTTACGAAGCAATCAGATTATTTTGACGTGTTGGAGCTCAGATATACTCGGTCGGTTTGGGCAATGGTAGCCCGGTGATTGTAAAGTCACCCAAAATTATCAACCCCGCGGAGGACGTACTTTCGAATCCAACTATCACCGTCTAAACTTTCCCATTATGTGTTGCACAGCAACCCTTTGATGGACCGCTCCCCTCTGCCCAAAACTTGTCATTGTGTAATAAATAAAGCAAGGAAAATAAAATGAAAAGGAATGAAATAAAATTGTGATGGTCGACGCGCCAACCATTTTGTGGCATAGCTAGTACACAAAATGCGATGATTTCGATTATTTTGAACTTGAAACGGTTTACCTTGAAGCTAGCAGCATTTCACTTCACAATTCTAGAAGAAGGTCTTCGATAATCGAGAGTATGCCACCACCATCACCGAATAGGTTTTCTATAAGCTTGCAGTGGAATCTTGTGTATCATTTCTTTACCAACGCTTCAACTTGCAACTAGTTGCACAATTCAGTTGCTCATCTCAATTAATGATAGATAAAGTTTGCACTTCTTGATTACAGCCTGGAGTTAACCTCTGGAATGAACTGTTCCTCCTGGGGAGAAAGTGACTCGAAGTTCATTTCTCTTCTGCAGATGTAACTAACGCATAAACGGTCCAATATCAACTCTTTGATATACTTCTGGAAAGAATCCTCTACATTTCATTCACTTATTTTTACTAACTCCTCGCTATCTCAAATTAAGCCGAATGGTGTCTCACTAGACCAATACAAAACTTATGATATTCTCAACCTTATGCGGGCGTGTTACATCTATGCCAAATCCAAGCCGGTTACGCACATGGGTGATGTGTTTCAGCGTGCGCCTTACAGTTCCCATTGCCCAATGGTGGTTCAAGTCAAGTCAAGTCAAATTAAGCTTTATTGACCTGTAGGGTGAATTTTCAGCGATTTTTCACGATAATACAGTGGAATTAAGGTGGATGGCCTCCGGGTGTGAATAGGTTAATTAAAAAAGACAAAACACCGATTAATTACTCATATTTCATTTCCCAATAAAATCACTTTCAAGTGTGTTAAATCCATCCGGTGTCTAATCAAGGTTGAGTGACGCGCCCAGCCAAAAGACAGAATCGATCTAGGTACGACTGTTTACTAACGTCCAATGAATACTGTACTACAGGTGAATAACGGTTACACCATAACCACAGATACAAGCCTCAANTCAATTCGTGGCGTTTTCACAGAAAGTGCACAGAACAGCCAATCGATACAGGCAGCAGCTACTAGGGCCAAACGAGCGGACAAAATCTTCAGTCACCGAACAAAGCAAAACTTGCGGGACGAAGGACAAACGCCGATAAGGGTGTATACATGACTGACTGTCACAAGGACTGTCCAATCACATTCGGGGCTAGGAAATTTGGGTCTACGATAAACAAGGAATGAACGAATGAAGTACAAACTGGAACTTATTCACAAAGGTCAAGACGCAGTTAAATGAGGCAGATCATATGTCGGACAAAATGTGTGCATGTGTGTGTGCGTGTAAGTAGAAAGGCTATCGAAGGGTCATATGAACTAGCAGTGGGTGCCAAGATGAGGGAGGTGGGATTCAGGTGGACAAGCAATCAAATGAATTGGTCAATACTTGACGCATAGATTAAGCTCACACGAAGAAAAGCTACTGTCGATCAAAGTCCGATTGATAAACTCGGCCAATAAGAGACCGAGAGCAACACCCACTGAGGAACAGAGAAAACATATTTGTAAAGTGTACGATAGGAAATATCTCTTTTCAACCTTACGTAAAATCCTCTAATCATCGAACCAAATATTCAGTGAGCAAGCTTTTGATTACTATTTCTCTTCCGCAAAATCTTATTGAATGAAAGAACGATGTAAAGCGAGGAACCGAAATCTGCTCAACTGTAAGCTACTGTTTGTAACAGCTAATACATATTTATCAATTTTCATTTTGCTTTGTTTTTGTAACATACGAACACCTGTTTTTGACTGGTGACTGAACAGTTGTTTGCATGCCATGCTTTGATTTAAAAGCCTCAGGAACACCAGGGTGATTACACTCGGTGGATGGTCTCAAAGCACCAATAGATGTCCTGCTTGCATTTGCTCCAACGAGACCCGAGCAGTATGCGATTTGGTCAGTGAAGTGTGAAATTGGTCTGAATACGCGTTGTGAAAAACTGGTGACAGATCACTTCCTCAGTGTTTGAATGGACGATTCAATCTACTCATGAGTAGGCAGCGTTAATTCTGTGCTCATACTAGGAAATTCATAAGTTTATTCGATGAATACCACGTACTTGTTGATTGTTCATAATCCCATCTGAATCAGCGTGGTGTTTCGCATGGTTCAGAAAGAACGTAAGCAGCTAATAATTTAGAAAGATGAACCGTGTTCGGTTAATCAGCTATATAAACTTCTCCACTGCACGTTCCCGTGACCGTTTTGTAATGTTGCGGAAATAAATCCGAATATGCTGACAATGTCCGAAGAAATCATTATTGTGTCTGTATTTCGCATTTGTATAAATTTTCTATGCACATACACTTACATTTCAGTTAAAGATGCGTATTGTTCGTCACGCAGAATGAAATAATAATGATAATAAATAACAAATGTAAAGAATGTCGGTGATATTTGTTTCATGTACAAAATTATGACGCAGTTCATCTGAGACCTGTTCCTTATTGGTAAATAGTCTGGCAGGGTAGGGTACAGGGGATCTTTTATAAATGCTAATTCGAGAGGGTAGATGTCGAAATGAGGAGCGTGTGGACGGATGGGAACGACAAGGCGATAGATCAGGGTGTAGTGGATGAAGAGAGTCATCTAGAATCTTGTAGGCAAATTTAAAAGAAGAGTTGATGTGACTATCAATGAGATTTGTGATTAATAAATGAATTGGTATTAGTGATGCACGACTAATTATCACCAAACCGCGGCGAAATGTTCTGAAGTCGTGTTTTAAAAGACCGGGAAACACTACAGGAGAGCAATAAAGTAGAATG
>UZAN01043025.1:0-11952 GCA_900618425.1 Echinostoma caproni
AGACATCCAGTGCATCGAGATGGTACAAAGTTTGGCCACTCGAATGATCTCGGGTATAATGGACAAATCATATGAAGAAAGGCTTGTAGCGTTAGACCTCTTTTCTATGGAAAGAACACGCCTTAGGAATGCCCTCATGGAAACATTTAAGATAATGAAAGGATTCACTGCCGTAAGAGCCGAAAGTTTATTCACTCGAACGCCCGTTGCAAGACAGCGACTGAAACGAGTTTGGAGCTTTGAGAGAAGAAACATTCCTACAGAAACAAGAATCTGGACGCGTGGTTGGCGGAAGCCTTTTCCGTTCTATGATATCTGACTTGATCATGTTAAGATGCAGCTCTGCCTCCAAGGGATATAAAAAGCAGAGTATTGCTCAATGGCGGTTTCCCATTAAGTTGATCCTAGCAAAGATTTGCGTCACATAGCCATCAGCCGTGCAACTTTAAAATTAGTAACTATTCCATTCCTATATCAAATCAGTTTTTGAAAAACAATTGCATTCAAGCAATAACCTCCAGTTTCATTTACCTGAATAACTATTTCATATGCCTTTATGAATCATGGCTAAATGAAAATATAGACGACATAGTTATGCATGTAAATAACTGTTGCCATCAAGATCGAAAGGAAGAAATACAGAAAACGGATGTTGATAGAGCCATAACCTCCATCAGTTTCAAATGTTCTATCAAGTTTAAACTTATGTTAGGTTTATCCTCGAATGTTATTGATCGTTTAACTGTCAAGTGTCACGCGTAAGTTTCCATAGTTCAAGGTTACTTGATAAGTAATGGATGCATTGATTGTTTGTACATCTACACTAAGAAATCAGCTTGCATTATGGCTAATTTTTTTCCCTTTTGGATGTAATAACTTTCGTAATGGTCGAACAGAATTTTACATTTTAATCACAAATCTACTTATTCTATTTTACTTTGAATTGTTACGACATCTGTTTTGCCTCAAGCAGAAATCAAACCAGAGAATGATCACCAGCTAACACGCACGATGCCGTTCATAGATGAGTGTAGCTGAATGCTCCACTCCCCTCTCGCCCCCCTCCACCCGCAGTGATCGTCGTTCCATTTGGTAAGACACCGAAAAACCCGATATTTCTCAGAGCACTGCTGTCTGTTTAGTAAAAGATATCTAAATATCTAATCCAGGAACCTGTGTGATAATAGGATTACTTTTCTGAATACATCCGTGCGCATTAGCGTCTCTTGGTTCTCCTCCAAGCATTCCATTTCCAAACTGTGACTCTTCTTTAAACAACAAGCCAATCAGAATTTTCGCTTTCATACTAGCCCTCTCAGCCCCCCTTTTCCATAATTATGAGCTTTTCTATTCGCTTCTGAAGCTTTCGATGAATGAATTAGCAAGTGTCTAAAATTGGGATTGATCACGCCTCACTAAAGCTCAAATCCATTGTTAATTGCTACTCTCAATCAGATGTTTCTTCCCCGGTTTCCTTTAAACTACTGAATAGTAGCTTTCAACGTTAAGTTTCCCAAAAGTTAGACTCATTATTTTTGCGTCCGATTGCATCTATAGTCACGAAATTCATATATTCTGATAACATATTTACGGAACCTTTAATGCTGTGAGTATGATTTGTTAATTCATAAGGTTGGATTTTCCAATTGACATGAATATTTCTGAACGCGTATTCTGCGAGCAAAACCCCGCCACCAGCATGGCTCGGACGGCAGACTACACCCTGTTTGGTACACACGCTACTCCAAAGTCAACTGGTTTACAACGGTCTGGTTTGTTCCTCATGTAAATGCTGCCCCCTGATGCACATACGTCTAATTGACACCGCTTCCTACCATTGCATTCCGATTTTCTGGCATTTAATAAACTTTATCCAAATCTATTGTAATTTCCTCCTCTATCGCTCGATTCCGGAAGCCAAGTGTATAGTAAGCCTTATCCCAATTTGAATTTCACTGCTGCGCTACTGTTACGCTTAGCTGTCTGTCGGGTAGACCGTGTTCTTAACATTGCTGTCACATTGCTGTTCCCGCTGCCCTACAACTTGGTTGCTCACCTAGCTGTAAGTTACTGTTGCTGTTTTATTATTACTGTATGATTTTAGAACCACGATTATTATCACTGTCGATAAACACAGCTAATTTATCGGACTTCGTTCTGCTGCCTGTAGTCGTGCTCTGCCTGTATCGTGCGTATTACTATCGAAACTAAGTTACCGCGGAATTTCAGTCGGCCAAGGCGTGATAACACATCCATTCTAATCAAAAACGAGAAAGGAGATTTAGCCAAGTAATATTTAGTAGTCAATAAGAGAAAATCACACATGAGAAATTAGGATTTTACGTGAGTGGCATGCACAGGGGACATATTTTATTTATATCATTTTTACCTTTTATTTGATATAGATTTTTCTGTGATCCTACGCTTACTGTGTCATTGTCCCGCTTCCTTGGTGAATCCCTAATGAACAAATTTGTACTGAACTCCGTAGTGTGTTCCATAACCTCACTCTATGTTGCATTACTTACCCAGGGGTTGAGTTTGGCACAATGCTAAAGTCTGTTCTTTCATAGTAGAAGACTATTACACTTTTGGGATAAAAAACCGGAACTGATCATGTTTGACTAGAAATACCTATGCTCCATGATGCATTTTGTCATCTCAAGAGTAATTGGACTGTGGGTCGGTTATCCAGGAAGCGTTTCACAGAATAATCGTCACAGTATATCGATGATCTTTTAACTTTTACCTATTCTATTCATCTAACCACCAGTTTTGCACTCTTTGCACTCTCAGTACCCCTCTGTTTGTCTTAGGTAGGAGAATGATAGCCGCCTGGTGTTGTTATATATGAAAATCAAGAAGCGATCAGATGGGATCATACATCAATTCATCTACCGGACGAAGACATCCAGTGGACGATACTTACAAATTCCCAAGGTTCTGGTAGAAACTATGTTCCATCGTACCAGGAATATTTACTCTCTTGATAATTTCAAGACAAAGAGACCTTTCTACGAAACGGTGAAATTTATTGATATGCATAACAGACGAGGACTACCTGTCGATCCCTTCTACGAAGTACCGAAAAAACATTCCTTTGACTTGCCCCCAAGGATAACTATATAATGAACGAAGTACATCAGAACTTCAAGGCGATATTGTATTGAACATTTCTTACCACATAGCCTCACTCAGTACCATACACTCAGGGAATTTGTCTGGACAGCTGAAAACTGCACCGGCTACCTAGTTCTGCTTCATACGTTGTCTTCCAGTTCATGTGCAGTTGCGTTGGCCTCTTACGTCGGAAGACCATATGGTTGATTTTGTTTTCGATAAAGAGGCCCAGTGTCTCGAAATAATTTTTCATTTAGGCATCATTTTATCCCGCCGATGTCATTTAAATGATGTCTTCTCCTACTATGTGGTCTTCTTTAGAAGGATCTCCGGACACGTCATTGCATTTTAACTGTTATAAATGATGACTATAGCATCACACTGTTGTACGATCACCACAAGGAGGCATTTATTTGGGCTTAGAAATCTTTCTGCGAATCATTTTTTCAACTTAAAATGCAATAAATAAAGGCAAAAGTTAAAATAATCGTGATAATGTTTATTATTGAAATTTTATCGGGCAGACTAATATTGCAATGGACTTCCTGTTTTTTCGCCTAGGACTCAAAGGTTCAGTTTAGTTCAGTTCTCAATCCAGTAACCCTGGACCTGTGTGCGGCGTTTTTGATTGCTCTTTTTAGGTTGCCCATTTGGAAAAGAGAGCAGAAGGAAAATTAAAATGTTGAGAGCGGAATCAGAGAGAAAATAGAGAATTAATGTAGACCGGGGTACCGAATAGATATACGAGCTCCACTGTTCACAGCACTGAACGATATCACTCCGAGGTTCCATTCACCGGTTTCTGTAATCCCGAGTTGCACACACATATAGCGGGAATTACTGGTTGTTCACCGGATTTTAAACACACTGCCGACGATCAGTATAATAATTGGTTTCGTTTCACTTAGAGATATTGTAAAACCCCAAAGTTAAAACAACTTAGGTTGAAGGAGCGAGGGAGTTGCATTGAATAAACAATGGGGCCCCCTTACATATCCATTCACTCTCCACTCCGCCCAATCAAAGAAAGATTTTTCTAACTAGACCTTGTGAAATGGTCATGGGTACCATATGGATTTCCCTGCAGTAAACATGCAGCGCACACACAATCCATTCTGGAAATAGAAATTATTCAATATTGTTCACCGTCCCTGTATGTGGGGCCACATGTCACCCACCGTGGGTCACCCGGACAATGTTCACCTACTTAGAAGGAAAACAACAAAAAAATGATACACCTAATGGTTACCTGTGGGTAATACAGTTTAGTGTTACTGCTTTTGGTTCGTAACCAGATATTTCACGGTTTGCGTTCTATTGAGGGCACAGTCATACTACACATTTTAGAATTCTAGCAAATCCAACCAATAGTATTCTGCTTTCAACCCCGCAAATCGATTGGTGCTCGAGCTGTCACATGTCACCAATTGGACTAGGTTTATCGAAACCCCGTTCAGTCCGCGTGATCCAATTTTTCCATCAACAGAAAGAAAACGTGTCAGTTATCGGGCGTGGATAAAAGCTTCGGTGGGGTGGGGTTTAACTGTTCGAACCCCCACCCTCACCCGAAACGGTATAACGACCTATGATCAACTAATCTTTATACAGTACCGAACAAAGCAGGCTCTAACGGACCTCAATAGATTGGGTAAAGAAGCGAATCACGTCAGGATGAATCACTAAGTCAGCCTTCGTGTTCAGCCGTGAATGTTGGATTGAATCATTTCATGAATGGGCACAGCCTGGGTCTGGGGAATATGTTCCATTGAGTCAGACTTTCCCTCGAATAACACCGATTTCTTTGAAATAAGAGGGTCGCCCTCATCCATGGTGTCCCGCAGTTGGAAGATCCAGGTGAACCCAAAAGTTATCAACACGATCGAACAGAATGGCGAATTATTCAAAATCTACACGATTGTAGCGGCCCTTTGACAACCTCAATCAGTCGTCTTCCCCGTTCACCACATTACCATGACAACGGTCCGGGGATAACGCAATTTACCCTTGTTACTCCGGATATGGCCATCACCGTCTTGCAGTTATGGCGGGAAAGAAGGAACAGAGGGCCACCGGAACTGCGCGTGAGACCCTTAATCAACCACGGGCTCAAAACACCCATAACCCGAGAACCCTAATAATGCAACAGCTCACCCTGTGCAGGTACTGAACTTCGTCCCGCAACCCATGGTCCAATGTACCAGAGCTTCTCTGCCCAAAACTAATGGTAGCCGACGGCGAACAGGTCGACCGATATACCATTTCCTATCACAGCGGATTGCTACACCGACAATGTCTAAGCTGTTGCCTTAATAACATTCAAGGAATCCTCAAGCATATTTTCATCCCTACGATGCAACAAATACGCAGTACTAACATTCAAATATGTTTGTTACGCTCCTATTCAAGGAAGCGCCCTAGATAACACGTGCAGATTCATTGATTACACATTGTTGGAAAAATTGGAGCTCTCTACTCAATGGGTTTTCCATGACAATGAACCCAATCCTTTGGTCGTCTGGCAGAAATTTATTGACAGTCTTACAAAACAGAGGGTGAATGGTATTGCCATTTGCATCGTATGTATTCGCACAGTTGTTGCAAATTCTTATTGCATGTTATATTCTCAATCGAATAAAAACGTAACTAGTTTGCACTATCTTCATTTGCACCGGTGAGATTTTCTTCCTTCGGCTGTGGGGAGGGGTTGGGTTCTTGAAGCTATTTTCGTTGTGCACACAGTTCAGGAATTACAGGCGGCTAATCCCTGACTTCTGAAACCGGAATGCTCTCGAGAAGTATAATAAGATTTGATAACTGAGTGCACAGGCCAAACATTTGTACCACATGAGCAGAAATTGAGCCGACACAGATCCGCCTCAGCCATATGTGTGTCCGCGCGGAATGTGTTCCTGGGCGCGTTGAGAAAACTGCCCTAGCGTTAGGTCTATGCAATTCACACCCCAAGTGAGCCTGGGTTGATTGGCCATCACAGATTCGGTCAACATGAGCAGATAATGTGTGATGTGCTATAAAACATAAATCTTCGTTTAGAGGCATCAAAAGTGGGTCTTACTGGGTGAATAAGACTGAACTAATCCATTCAGCTGGGGTGTGCGCTTCATATACGAGTTTGATAAAGTTGAGGTCTTCTCCACTTCAGGTACGGTTACTAGCCTATTCGTTCTGATTTAAGTGTAGCTTCTCGGATAGGCCATTTTCTAGTAAGGTTCTGTTCACCGAACCCAGATCGTCTTTTAAAGTTGCTTCTTCCACAATTTCGCTACCCAGCTAACTGCTTGCTTCCATAAAAACATGTTCTTATGATGGTTAGATACTCATGTCAAGTTGGCACTATTTTATCAGGATTGCTTCATCTCAACCTTAGCAACCGGTAATCGGACCCACACACGGAACTCCAAGAGCATGTGATGCAAGGTGCGGTTGCCAATCGTTTTTACCACTATATGATGTAACTTGTCGAGAGCTGTTTAACTGGCAATTAAAGTCAATGAAACTATAAATTAAAATAAAGGCGAGATGTATTGATGCGATGGACTTATTTTCAGTTCATCGCTTCAATAAAAACTTAGTAAAATCAAGCGGATGTCTGTGATCTAAAACTACGTTTTCAATGTCTTTCTCTTTCAGAGAAGCAAAAATAAATAGTCTACATACGCAGCGTAAAATGCTACTTGTTTGAGTTGAATTCGTTGAGGTTTAAAAATACACTTTGTCTAACCAGAAACAAAAGTAGCTTCAAATTCACCATTGGTGAATTGGATCTAATGATAAGATAACGTGCTTTTCGTGCTTGTTTCAAGGAATAATTATCCTGATAACAAGCGGGGAATTTTAGCTTCCGGAGAAGGTACTTTTTGAATCCACTCAGGGTTACCAAACATGTGTCCAACAACCGGTTTGATGACAGGATCATATGTGTAGAATACAAGTATAATATAATATACGGCAATATTTTCGAATCTCAGGGTTGTTCACTAAATAACTACGTTCAGTTCGACAGAGAGCGACCGTTATTGGACACAGTTTGTCATCATACGTTTTATCGTGGATATGATGGATAAAATACCAAGCCCGTTTCTGGGGGGCATCAGTTTTGTCTCCTCATTCCTACACAGTCTATCCCGGATGATAGAACAAAACGTGCATTCTGATAAATGGTAAGATTACGAAAGATGCTATCTTGTTAATGGTTAGACATCTGACGACGGAGAAATAAGCTGACTGTGTGTTCACCTGTCTGTATGAACCATGCGCAAAGACCAGTTGAAGGGTATATAACCTCGCGGAAATTAACCCTGTTGTTCGAAAATTTAGTGTAGCTGAGACTGATCCGTATTTTGAAATTTCTGTGAATACAAAATTGATTTGTTCGTTCTCGGTCCACGATCCCCAAGAGTAAATTCGCATGTACAGAAAGTATAAGGGTGGTTCCAATGCTTCTTAGGTTGTTCTATTTGAACCAAGTATCTTGGAGCGGAGTAGTTTCACTTCTGTTACTTTACATGTTTCTAATTCAGCCAGGCATGGAGCTGCTGTGAAAACCTCTCAAAGTTAGACTTGTGTACGGTGTAATTTCAATCTGTGCGATGTGTGGGATTGTGTGAAAGGAACAGACCTGGGTGGAGACCGCACGTAACGTAATAGTTGTGTTTTAGTTGAATAAAATATTGCAATCCCCAAAAATATTATATTTTTCTACTCTTCATGGTGAACAACATTTTATTTCTGAAATATTTAATACTTAGAATGCATAGCGTTCGACGGATCAGTATAATGTGTCTCAACGGACAAGACTGAACAGTTACTTTCGGCCAAGATTTCGTGGAATAGCACGAAAAAGACAAAACCCAAATTCTGTACATTCCAAATGAGAAACGGTCAGATCAGCTGCCCAGTGGCCGAGATTGGGTGTGTTCTACCGATGAGGTTCCGCGTTAAATCCCCGACTGTGTCGACAAATTGGCACTGCTGATGAGATTCAACCTGGCCGAAACAGCTCTCCAGTGCTTCCAAACCTTTCAGCTCACGCCTTATTTCCACCAGGAATTATTCATCAAATCAAATCAAATTCTCCATACCTATCTGAAAATCCTAAACAGTACATTTAAATAACAAGTCAAAAAAGAAATAACTTTCACTGAAGTGTCACCCATTGCACATAAAGTGTTGTCTATAAGTTCGTAAAAATGTCTAAAACAAACATTTGCGATTTTCTAGGTTTGATACAAATACATACACAGAAGGTTATGCGATTCGGCTATATGTGGCTTATAATTTTACCATCGCCTCATCCACAACAGATTAAATTGAATCCATCTTGGATGATTATTCGTTTCGTTTGCAGATGCGGCAGATCGATCGACGACGAGCGGACTACACTAAGAAGTAATTGACAAATATCATGTTATGTTACCATTGAACTCGGTTAAGCAACATGCCCAGTTTGCTCGATTGTGGAACTTCTCAAGAAAAGCGGTCATCAAGTCGGCTTAACCGAGTTGCTCAAATTCATACTATTTAATCCCAACCAATTGCAATCAGTACAGACAGATAGAATAGTCGTCTCTGTCTCTGTGGGTATCAACAATTTCCTGACCTCATTTTCCTATCCGTTTCCGCCGATCCCACTGTGTCACTCCCCAACCACACCGTTGTCTTTATGCAGAATAAACCCAATTCTATTGCAGTGTTCATTTTTCATGGCATGTCAATCAGTCGTAGATCTAGGATAGCAACTGCGGAAAGAAACTGAAACAGTCTTTGTGCATCCAGCTACATTTTGATTGCCTTTTGTCACAACGCGCATGAATGATCGGTTTATTTCAAAATTGATGTATGGGTAGTCTACCCACTTTAGCAAGACAGACTCTTGATGGGTGTATTTTAACCATTGCTTGATGTCACAGTACAGCATTAATTTAATCAACGTCTCAGTCTCATAGACCTAATCACTGTAATGTCAGATCCCAAGTTCAGTTTGAAGACTATTGTAAGTTACTTGGCAGTCTATTAACCATAGTGTGACGCCATCTAATGTACAGATGTTGTCTAAGTTTATATTATCAATATGCTGGGTAAATGTATTCAAGATATCAGACTGCATAGGATGTTTTGGACTGTGAACGATTACCACTTACGTTTGCCAATAGATTACAAAACGTCTAGATGTTCAACTATCAAATTTATCAATCAAAACAAACGAACAGTTGGAGTTACTTATGCGAGGTTGATTGTGTAACGAGAGACAACTAGATATTGAGAACGGTTGGATCGAGTTGATTTACTTCGTCAACCGGTTTTTATTTGGCAGAGTAGTGCTTCTATAAGGTTTATTGGTGAACGGATTGGAATAATTTTAACTTAGATGAGAGCTTTCCATGTGAAATTTTAGTTCACTGGTCAGAGAGTAGACTCTAAAAATAGTAGTCAGTGTCCGTGCACGTTTCCCAACCTCATCGAGGCTCTTAACCTTTGTGTGTTTAGACACCTACCGAGCTCTCGCAATGCAGCCTTTTAAAGCTATCCAATTCCGGAACTCAAAGTCAGTGTTTGGAAAATCGTACCCGACACACTTGTTGTCAAGGTCAAGGCCTAGTTCATAATCAGTTAGGAGAACTTATCTGTAAGTGCTACTCATAATCTAAGCTCAATATCCAATATATCCTCACATTTTGACGAGGTAGTAGGTTCGGAGAGAATAACGAGTTGCATCAAAAACAATTATTTGAAATATTTGCCACAACCGATAATAAAACTTTACAGTTCTGAACGCTGCACCAATCAGACGTTTAAAAACACTACAGGAAGTTAAAATAACCCTAGGAATTTATACGGGCTGTCGCTTGAATCGCAATAATTAATACTGGATGAGTCGGTTTCATGGAGCCGATACATAAATAGAATAGTAAAAGAAACCTTCACTGGACGCTTCTGAGAAGTTGATTAGATATTTAAACTGTGTGGCCCAACAGCAAAAGTCAGCTTTTGTTTTAGGGCCAAATTATGTAGAACGCGGCTGCAAAAACCAATTATTTCATAGCTAAAACCCTTGGTNCTGTTTCATTACAAAAATGTCATCAAGGTGATTGAACGATAGGCTCAATTCTCCCAAACGGAACATGTGAGGGCGTCTGCAGATTTTCTGATAGCTAACGTACTTCAATGTATTTAGTGTCCCCCGCACCATATCTCTACCAGGGTTGCATCACACAGACCACCCATAATTTTCAGACTGCTAAAACACCCGAGAAAAGCAACTGCAGTCTGACTATTTTGTCCTCTAAAAATTCATTCAAAAATACCTGTGTTAATCTCGAGGTTTTAGGCCTGATTTGCTTGACAGGCAATTCTACCCCAGACCAAATCGACAAATGAGACGTCAATGTGAAACTGGAAAAAGCTTGAGGTAAAATCCTAACCGTAATATGATGCTTATTAGTACCATGGTTACGGAAAATATAATAACTTATTGTGAAACGTTTGGGTGGAATGAAACTCGTTCTCTTCAGTAAAGGGGCCAATGGTGTAGCCTGCACCTTAGTCACTTAAATTGCTGACTGTAATTGATCAGGTACCGGAAGAAATAATGCATTGAGAAAGATCAATCGCTACAGTTCACTTTTATAACAAATAATCACGGAAATTCCCAAGTTTCGTATACCAAGCAAACTTCTGTAAAACTGATTCTATAAAAGGACAAAGCGACTATTCAAACGAGTTATACGGGAACTCAAGTAATGAAGAACTTTGACCTTAGCAAATGCAAACAAATGCAACTTTTCACGTTTTATTTCTTCAGAACACCTTCTCTCTGAATCCTACTTGATCCAAGTCCACTAATTTAGCAGACTATTGGTTGTAGCTGCAGGTGGAGGCTGAAAATAAAACCCACGAAATTTCTTTTCCGACAGCTATGCTTGGTAAAGGATAAAAACGTGATGACAGAAAGCATTCACAGCTATCCTATTTTCTATAAGCCAACTGCTCATTTGCCATTCGATTCGTTATGTTGTTCTGTTGTGAATGGTATTGTATAGTATGAGCATAATATCTCCAGATTGCTGTTATTATGACAGTAACCCCCTGACTATGCTAAGGGAAGGAGCATAAAAGAAGTTTGGTTTCATATGTAACTCGCACTACCTTTACCAAATAGCTTTATTCTTGAGGATGCAGTATAGAAATCGGACCAGGATTATAATTTTAAAGATTCGGTTTTTTACTGGATTGTAAGTATCGCTTTATCCTCTACAAATGCTGATCCTCGTGACATACACTGATCATATGAAATATACTTATGAAAGTACTTGGCCAGGTATTTTCAAACACCACGGATTCAGAATGCGGTCTTATTAAGTTGCACAGTGCTAGAGGAGGGAGGGGGGAGAGAACATGAAGATCGTTGTGAAAACCGCTAACACAGGTCACTAAAATGGNCTAAAATGGAAGTTTGACCAAAATGGTTTTCCAATTTATAAAATCTCTACGGAAAACCCAACTTTACCAAATCCAGAGAAATTTCAAGACCGGTATAGGAATTTCGAAAAGGTGGCGCTCACGTAAAAGGTAATCCGTGTCCAAAAAGTAACTGGAAAAGCTCGTCCGATAAAGCCATCACGCGGTATATCCAAATGGTTTCTGTCAGTGGAGCGGACCAATGGTGCATCCGTATGATTTAACCAATCAGAACCTGACCACGAAGGTTGAACAAAGCTTCAATTGGACATTCGATAGGTCGATTTTTAGGATATCTGTGTTAAATATAGAGTGATCGGCCAGTAGATCGTTAGATATTGAGGGGGGGGGGGGGAG
>UZAN01043025.1:18421-33315 GCA_900618425.1 Echinostoma caproni
TGGTCTCAAAATGCCGCTTGGAATGCCGGCGTCAGTCATTCTCAGTCAGAGTGTGTTCGATCTGGAGCTCTCTACCATCCTACGTCGTCTGTGCTCCAAGCATTCAGTCTTTCAAACTGAGGCTCGATGAAACACTAGCACATCTTACGTTCCAACATAAGTGAAGCTGCGTAAAGCAGTGGAAAACGCACGTATCACGTGACATTTTACAAAAAGATTTGCATGTATCACTGTTTCTTAATCCACCGCACGAACCTATGGGACGAGAAAAGCATGAGCTTGTAAGTTATTCCCATAATAAAACTTTGAATCTTTGAATCATTGCCCAGTCTCATTTCCTGTGCCCTGGTCACTTTTAAGAGCAAATAAAATCAATGCGTTTCATACGCATGTAGATGTTTTGACCCCTGCTAAATTAACGTCCCATTTGCCGGATAACAACAGCAAACCCGTAGTATTTACTCTATCGATCATTTCACAGATTCGACAGACAGCGTTTATCAATGCTTCTAGTGAAACCAAAAAAAATAGGAAATCAAAAGAATCTGTCTGGAGAAACAGCTATTTGTTCAGACTGGTCCAAAGGATTTGTGAGCATGGGTTAACAATCACTTAAATCTGTGGCACTAGTAAAATCACATTCATTTCTGTGAAGTAATGAATCTTTATTGTTTGTCTTTTAAAGTTCCCCGTCACATAGGCTCCTCGTTAAGATGCTCCTAAATCTCAAGTTAGTGTAAAGCAGTATTTCCGTGTATGAAATGAGCGAAGACTTACTTAATATCCGATATCATGAAAGACAGATGAGAAATTCATGAAGACATTTAATGTGGGTAGATATCGAATGGAATTCAATCTGATGACGGACGTATCCATGTTTTCATCATTTCCGGGACACATAATGCTCATTACCGGAAGCGAATTCACTCGACTGTCTATATCCACTAATCCAATCACACACGCACTCCTATACAATATTATGTGAACATGATCGCGTCGTTTTATGGAATCCTTTTACTCACTATAGTGAGAAACTGTTTGCATTGTTTCGTCTTCCATCAATGTTGCCGGGGAGATTTTGGTCTTGGATTTACCCTTCAGTATTATATTACGGAATAGCGTTAGCATAGCCAAATAGCGACACTAGGAACGATTGTACATATTCCTTGAAATCTAAAAAAATAAATTAAATAGGAATGAAATCAAACAATCAGACGTTGTACGCTTTCGACATAAGAGGCTACACTGTGAAACCAGGCTTATTTGCAGTCAAATAATAGGTAAACAAAATTTTATTATATTCAGAACTGCAATACTGCTTCCAATTCACATTTCACTGATTATTAGCAACCGGATTATTCAATCAGTAATATGATTGCTTGTAATTTAAATCACAAAATAAGCCCATAATTGCAATCAGGACACAGACTGTAGGCAAACATATTGCATTGATTATTAAGTCGTTGGAACCACATTAATAAAAGACAATAGTGAGACGGTGACATGATGGGGTTCAGTAGTGGAGATCAATCAATCAGCGCAAAGAAATGGTGAGAGGCAAGCCTTTTAGGCTTCGAGCTGATGAATCGATTACGTGACTGTTGGCAATCGTTCCAGATGGTCGCTTGCTCACCCCCGATGGCGTCTATTTTTGGCCACTGGAAGTTTCAGCGCTTCAACAGTGCTTTGTGTATACAATTGGTACCTTATTAATGAGATAATAAATGGCTCGGTTATTGCCAACGTTTCAGTTCGAACAGCCTTGTGTTGTCGGATTCGCATAGATCCGATCGATCACTTCGCGAAAACCCAGATTTCTAACTCCTTGGTAAAAGCGCCCCGTCTGCCCTTCGAATCTCACGTTATTGATGAACTTCCACGTGGGTGTTGAGTCACCTATATGAATGGAACATGTAGGCAGATGCAAATCCGAGGGGGGGGGGACATAATCCAGCGTGGGTTAAACTCAAACAGAGGAGATTCTGGGCTATGCAAACAAACAGTTCGTCAGACCATTGGCACAAAATACTGGCATCGTCCATAGCTCATCACCTGCTATATAAACTTGGCACCAAGCCGATGATATGATTTCGTTCAGAGTTGCAAGCTTTTCTTGATATACGTTTTGCACCTTCAAAGTGTAAAATGTTGCTACAAGATTGAGTTTTTCCAGCCCCCAAATTCACCCTGATTGGGTGTAGACAAATTTTACTATCTGGGCACCTACATCTAACCTGATGGACTCATCACAGATGAAGCGTCGGCGCGCGTGCAAAAGGTTAGGTTGGCATTTGCCAACTTGAGGCATCTGTGGTGCCGTCATGAAATCCGGCTGTCCGTGAAGGGTAGAGTATATGCTGCAGCAGTTCAGCAAGCGCTACTCTACGGAGGAGAGACTTGGACACTACTGGATAGGATATAATTAGATTGTCGGTGTTCGAACATCGCTGTTTACTTGGCAATGCACGTGTCTGGTGGGGAAACCGGACGAGCAATGGTGAGGTTAGGCGTGGAGTTTTAGGTAATCAAGGTCGTCCACTGGAGCAAGTAATCAACCTTCATAGATTAGGCTGGTTGGGACATGTACTACGTATTTCACCAGATAATTTGCCACGGCGAGTGATGTTTGAGGAGGCAGGTAGCGGTTGGGAAAAGATCAACGGTGGTCAAACTAGGACCTGGCATGGCGGTATAAAAACCCTAACCAGGAGACTGGATCACATAGCTCCCGGTAGGCTCCCTGACTGGAGACCCCGAGGTCATGGTCAACGAATGTTCGAGACTCTGAGCTATATTGTTGGGTGTCGCAAGCAGTGGCGCTTATGCATCTACTCATTATTCTTGTAACATCAGTCTATGTAAAACCGCTATCTTTCGCTTGAATTTGCTCCCAACATTCAAATCTTCATTCTGCTGTTTTATCCAAATGAGCAACCAAACCCGGCGTCTGAAAACGCATGATTAATGGCTGTAAGAACTGGACCGAACCGAACTGTTCACGGTTGTTTTCATAACTCTCAACTGACAACAAGTGAGATCAGCGGAGGCCTTAGCAATCAACCACCAAAAGTCTCTATCACGTTACTAGTAGTAGGTATACATCCATTTAGTACTGCCGTCTGAACAACATAAGGGGTTGAGTAAATTAGTATTACCATCATCATTTGTGATGCATACACTGCTTTCTTTTCCACGCTAAATAAATGACCTGTGAATTGAATCGTGCACTGTTACAGTGTTGTATTCTTTTGTCGATAATATTTAACCTATTTTTATTGAATATACAAACTAAATACAACTTCCAGGAAGAGGGTTAGCTGCAGCCATCAAGGCGCTTCCTGGGGACATGCAGATTTAAGGATTAATTTGGGCACCGGTGGCAGGATTCGTATGTATATCCTCCGGGGTGGCATGGAAATGACCGTAACCGTTGTTGTGGAAAAAGTATAAAAAGAGCAAATTAGACCCATCACTTGGCTAGCATCTTATGTTCTTCCACTAATGAACAAGCATGTAAAGCTTGAATGAAATATAGCAAACAGCAGCTGGTGAGATATTTTCACTTTCTACCAGCAACGAGATTTGCAAGAATCTAGTGTTTTTCTCAGTTGCAGAAACGCGATTCATAAATTGAGAGACACACTGGTGCAGCTAAACTATAAGGACAACCGGCTCTCGGTGAACTTCGAAATGCAATCATATTCTCCAGATCCCAAATCCATGCGTCTGCGCTCAGCTGATTTCGATGATTGTCGTCGAGCGCTTGTGCCATTGACAGATCTATACTCTATTTTGAAAAATTTCATGTACAGCGGAAGTTTTGTCATATAGCGAAACGGATGAAGGTATTCTGAATTACTCTAAAACAGTAACTTAGCGTTTCGTTGAGATTGTTCTTTTTCCTGCTCATTATATATTTCATCAAGAAACGAATTGGTCGAAATTTGCTTTACTGCGAGATGCAAATTCATCTTTCTTGCGATCGTTCTCTACCTGATCTGGTTTCTGCAAAATCTGGGGTTCTGCAGAGCACCATTTCATAATCATTTGTGACTTGATTTTGCATTCAAAACCCAGCAGTCTTCCCGGATGATTCTATCATGAATAATCCGTCGATCTAATGGTCGGTTGCATTACCAGCGAAAAGTCCGAATAAGCAATCCACGCAGTACCATTGTCTATTTCAGATTTCTCATATATCTCTTTGTTAGCTTTATATATTTTTGAACGCGCTCAGCTCCTATTCTCCCTCGCTGAGCGCGAACATTTGGCGTAATTCTTCTGAGTTTCTCATAAGGAATCGGTGATCCCTAAGTTTTACAATACGAATTATTCTTACATTTGTTTACCTCAGGATCTTATGCAGGCAACTTAAATAATTTGAACAAAGATGTTTTCATGTGTCAAGAAGACAATTAATGCCTCTCTTCTAATTGGTCCTCACTCGATTTGCGTCAGCTTACATTGTAACTGATGCCGTGCACTAATAAAATGTTTCCGGTTTGTTTCCTAATGACCCCTGAGTCTTTTGTAGATCCACATAGAAAATTTCTTGCTTCGATAGGTTTTTAATCTTAAAGTGAATTTCAGCAACACATTTAGTCACAACATTCTTTCCGACAGCACTTATCCACTTAAACCTGCATTAGACAACCCTGAACAAGCACACGTGCCTGCACAAATGATTGTCTTCAGTCAACCGTTCCCGATTTTGCGCGCTGTTTTGCGCGCTGTTAGCAATAAAAAGGGTGCTTACAAGAGTGTTCAGCAAACTGCAGAATGTATTTTACCTGAAACTGTGTCTATTGGCTTGCTAGTAATTTGATTTCTCGTTCCAAAATACACTTTATAGTAAAATTTCATATTGAGAACATTGATCGAAATGCATCCCTTTGGGGTAAATAAAACAGATAACAATTTACTGAACTTGAAAGAATGAATGCCTTTGCAAACTTATCTATATGTTTTGAGTTATGCCCTTAATACTTCTCGTTGGATAGTCTCCAGTGGAACACTGAAGTTGACGAGGTGGGTTACACCAACTTTGTAGTGTTCTAGTTTTTCACGCAGTGTGAAATTCCGGTCACTATATTATCTTTCACACCCTATAATAACAGCTAATCTTAGGACTTTCAAACTAAAGCTTGTGATCCTCCATCACCTGCCAAACAATGCTTTTCAATGAAATTATTCAGGCTTTACTTTATCCTTGGAAACAGTGAAGCAATAGTCTGAGGATAACACCGAAAGCTGCATTAGTCAAACTGACATGTTCGGTCACTACACCTTGGTTTTTCAACAATTTTATTAACCAAAAGAAAAGTGAATATCCGTAGCACAGTTCATACACTTGAAATGTCGGCTCAGTCTCTCAGGAAATACTTACGCCTCCAGCACAATTATCATGGGTAGAAGAAGGTCTAGTTTGTTTTAGAGAGTAAAGATTGGCGTCACTGGATTGCTCTCATAAACGTTCACCACCGATACCGAACACTTTTCTTTCTAACATCACTACCCTTCGCAGTCTCAAGGATGATTTTGTTCGCAATTATTGTGGTTTCTCAGTCCAGTCGGAGAACTATGTGTACGCGTTAATTTCGGGATATTTGTCTAACAACCGCGAATTCCATTCGAATTCTACACCTGGTGGTAAAGTATGTCTAGGTGACAAGTATGGGAACTTTGAGTGAATTAGATGAAAACCGTAAGAATCTTTCAAAACAAAAACAACATTATTGTAAAATAATTTTGAATAAAATAAGACAGACACTCATTTCTACCGTAATCGACCCTTTTATTTTCAAACAAACCCTAATAGGTTGTTTCCGGGTATTTATTCGTTTGTGAATGTCCTCTTCAGGGGTGAACAACCCAGCAGTGTGAACGCATGTGATGAATTCCGACAGTGTCCGCTCGCAGGATGTTCCAGACGGGAGCAGTAAAGATCGGATTGAAATATGTTCGAACGCATGGGATCTACTCGGTTTCGCAAAATCCCATATTTGGTGAGCGTTCTGTTTAAATGGTGAAACGAATTTCATCGGGTTTGGGATCAGACCTAACAAAAGTAATGTGGCTCGAGTCCCATTGTCTAACCTGCGCACACCAACTCACGCAGCTGGCCACTTTTTCTTTGGTTCGGAATAACGATTCACGTTCAGAATTGAATTAAATGGGACCATGGACTGAGTGTACTTAGAACGCAGTAGAGTAAGAATGAAGTAAAAAGCGGCATGGTTTACGTGGTTTACGAGCGGAACACAATAGTTGATAAATGTGTCGGTAAAGAATACAATAAAATAGCTTGCGTGAATAAACCCACATGAAAGTGATTTCTTGCTAAAATACTGATTAGTCGTTTATCCAAATTGTGCCTTGCATGTGCACGTATTACGTAAATGTATTCCAGTCACTCACGCACGTTTCATTCACATGGTGAGAAAATAAGTGCAAATAGTTGCTCTACTTTTATCCACACTATAAGTATTGAATCACCGGAATACAAGTGAGAGCTTCAGCACACGTTTTTTGAGGGCTTCTGTTGCTACTTGTCAAAATTGCAGTATAATTTCTGTGGGGGCAAGGTCGCTAATAAACTTCATCCAAACAAAAATGATCCAAAATAGGAACCCGGGACGCACGAGAGTGACAAAACTGCGGGCGTGTTGTGAACGGAATACATCTTGGAGGATTTTGTTGGAGGAAGAATAAACAAAAGCCTGAATGATGATTGCCATATTCTGCTATTACCGCTTCAATGTCGAGGAACCATACGGGGTAATTGAGTGTTAATTAATGGCACAAAGTTAATAATCCTTGTTTTGATAGACCGGTCGAAATGCCGAATGCAAATTTCTGTTTCATACCCAAGGTGAATCTCACAGTTCTGACAAATGATGCAAATGAAGATTCATAGGGCATAAAAACGTCTTCATATTGTTAAAGTTTCCCTATAAAAGTAATTTTATGCATAGGTACGATCAAAATCGTAACAAAAGACTCTGCATTTATAAATATAATCCAATTTTCAATGTCAAAATCTTTTATAGACAGCTATGCATGAAATGCATTTATTTCGATGATTATCTCTCAGTGCAATATTCTTAAGTTTCTTGGCCCGGTGAATTGATGTGAACGTGTTATAGGTCAAAAGTTAAAGTTCCGAATTTAAAAATAGTTTATACAGAACAACCTCGAAGTTTGTCTTTTTAAAAAATGACTATTGTTTCACGAGGGTCTTAAACCTGGCCAATACAAGCAATTCTAGTAGCCTTTCTTTTTCCATACGGTACAAAGTACGTATATCCATTACGGGTTTTATTTTATTTTAGGGAAATTGATAAGCTGTAGCTAAAGACTGCTAACCTGAAATCTATAAATCAGAAGAGAATGAAATATATTCAAAGAGTAAATAGCCGTCGCACGTAAATAACATGATGATTTAAACATTTGTCGACGCACTATTAATTTATAATGTGAATCTCCTAATGTGTAACCGCCCTGGGAAATTGACGAGTGGCAAGGTTGTTTGGGGCCTAATGCTTTAGGCTGTTCAATAACTACTGCTCCCACTTTTGTTTTGCTCATCGTCTTTAACGACCTCGCTTCGGTCATCGCTATTCTGTATTCCACTCGGCATTACACAAATCATGATGTTCGCACTATCTGGGGAGTTCTGATTAGCCGTGCTTGCTTATGTGCTCATTAAAATATTGTTGTCCTACGGTGCGTTCAGAATTAGGTTTTGTCAACGAGCATTATTATTGATCGTTGAAGTCAAATATTTTTTAATTAAAAAAGCTGTAATTGCAGTATGGACATGAAGTGATGCATATCCATGATTCACAAATGGTATTTACAACAGTGATCTTGACTTCTCATTTGAAACTAGAGAAAATGGGCAACCACTAATACATTAAGCTAATCCAACTCTGTGCGGATAACCTCACTTTCGGTATGCTTCCTGAAAGGAATGTTTTCTCTGGATGCCCCATCTAGAGCTTTAGTTCATGCTCAAATGAAATATTCTTTGAATAAGTTACCATTACAAATTTTATGCTCAAGCTTATACAGGTATTGATCAAACTCGTGGAACAACCTGAATTTTACCACATTTGTTCCTTCAAACGCTTAGTTTTTCCAGCCTCATTCACGGGATTGAATGTGCTACTGCCTATCGGCATCAACTATATGCCACAAACGTTTGAATATTTCATTTGGTTTGGGTATGGGGACACCACAAGACGCTCATTCAGTAAGGCGCACACCTCCAGCTCAACATTTAGAGGTTAAACTTTATGTTTCTTGGAATGTACTTCCAATTGTCCCGGTATTGTGGATAATTCGTGAGTAGTTTGTTGCCAAATAAATTGTCAATTTATTTAAGCTGAGATATTTCCAATAAAAGCTTGATTTATCCTGCATTGAATGAAAATAAATAAGTAATTTATAAAAAGTGTAATTAGCTTAATATGCACTCTTATGAAACAGGATGAATTTTCACGATGCTTTGTATAAAATATTTTCCTAGCTGTGACTTTTGAACTACTACAAATGTTATCCGAACTATCAAGGTCGTGCAGATTCCAACGGTGATGGAAGTGAATTAACAACTTTTAAGTGGGATATGGAGTTCGGAATGAACAAACTTTATCCTAAGCCATCAACATACAAGTATAATATCGGAAACGGAAAGTATTTCCAATATGAGATTAATGTTACACCAGGCACTGTTGCTGATGTTGGGTGTGGGTTTCATTCCTCGGGAGATCGTTATTTTGCCACTGTTCGAATGCAATTGAATGCAACAAAACAGCTGTTTAATGAACTTTGTCGTTCATCTCAAATATTTCCACCACATATAAATGCATAACGGGGCATTAATGATCTTTCAAGGAGTAAAGCTCACACCCAACATCGTCAACAATAAGTTATACTGTAGCCTTGAGATTATTTTGATGTCCGATAGCATTCAATATCTCAAAACAATATCGAATGTTCCCAAAAAAGTGTCTCATTATATCACCCCGCATTTTCGCTTCTTACTCATAAGCATTGAGAAAATTTATTCGATCGAGAAAGATTTAGTCCCTTACACATCCACCAAATCGTAAACCAAACCCTGGGAAGTTCTTTTGTCATTGTTGAATGTCAGCAGCCATGCGAAAATATTGACACTACTGAGCCTTGAATGCGCGACTTCATTGTTGGAACTTTTTCTTTCTATTTAGTTGACTACCGGGTACCGGATCAGTCTGTTTTGCGTTTCCCATTCACCACATTGTGAATTTTGTCTTTGCTAGATTTGTGTGAGCATTTAACCTCATGGATCTGAGCACTAGTCCCTAAGGAAATGACTCCGTCGATAATATTGCGAAATGAACTAAATTTTAACACAATGTATCTAGCATTCTTATATGAGTACTTTGTCCCAATATAGTTGGAGGTGATACCTGTGTTTTTTACGCTTCCATATAGACTATTTCACAGTCACTGGTATGTGATACGTCTCCTGGAGGATCAAAGTTGCATGTCTGAAAAGTGATCCAGAATCGGCGACCAATCTTCTGAGCAGTGCGGGCCAACATAAGATCATTTGGGAGCAAACGTCGCATTCTAAGGAAGAAAGAGAAAAATAGGTCTCTGAAACTGCACTTACAGACATGAATAAATCATCCTATTTGTAGAAAATCCTAAGGTAAATGACTGTGCACTTCCAAGAATACGATACTCCGTTGACGATATCACGCTCACGGGCGTTAGTGCGCACAACTTTAAAAGTAAATTATCCTTCTCTGAGTTCTCCGTTACGACTGAAGCAATGGTGCCAAGGTACATTTTTTGCTCATTATTTATCTACCGATCCCTATTGTTATTGTAGTATCCTCGGCAAGAACTGGACTACATATTGGCACACAGAGCGTGTTTTATTCATACCCACATAGTGTACGTGGCGCCACATAAAAAAGGATTACACTGGTCTGTACGAAAGACTTGTTTGTGATCATTTTAGATCGATAGAGTTTGAGTAGGTGAAATGATTCGAACACATTCCTCCATTTACGCAGTCACCTTTTTGTGGTAACAAAGTCTTACTTTGGAAACCCAAAATTATTTTGTTTCAATATACTACTTCAGGCATTTGTACTCATAAAGTTTGATTATTCAGTATGTAAGTGATCCAACATTTTAGTCGCCAAAACACACCAAATTAAACTCACACCTACTTTGCTTGAAATTCTTTCTGCAATGATTAACTACTTTGTACCTAGCCTGATTAATGCGTTATCCGTATTTCTGATCGGTAATGCATCACGTCTTATTCACACAAGTTTTATCATAAGATCTTAAGCTTACTTTGATAGCTCACATCTGCGTAATATTCGCATTATCTGAGGTTTTGATGGAATTGTGTTTATCTGTAAAATACTGTCCGCACTGAAATACGTAATTCTCTTCACACTAACTAATAACCTATGGCTCTTTTACGCTTAATATTGTACCCATACACTCACTTCCCGTAGCTATTTTTAGCTTCAGATATGTCTAGACGATAATTATAGGAATAACTCCTGGCTCCATTACACTCGAAGCTCATTATTCTAGCGCGACCGTTGCACTTGTTCCGTTTCCCTCTCTTATTTTTTTCCTTGGGCGTGAAATTGCCCAATTTTCCTTGTGCGCAACAGTCTGTCAATCGATGACTGTTTGTCCATAGAACGCGGTGTGGCTGCATGCCGCTTGCTTCTGTTCCATTTGGAATGCGGGGATTGATGGGAGGGACATGTCACACATTGGTCAGCTGGTCTGTTCGTATCTGCATTTGACTTATAGTCCTGCACTAAACTGACTGACTGCAGCGTTGCGTAGTTCATAAAACTTTCTTTCTCCAACTCAGTATAATAAGACACGGTGAGACATGTTGTGTAATTGATGTTCCAAATGATGTCCCACGTCAGTACACATAAAGCTCAGGCGAGGCGAGGTTATTGTAGCTACTATTAACCAGTTTTGGATAGTTTCTCAATTCCCTAGTTGCCTGGGGTTGTATTTAATGATTAGTCAAGCATGAGACTATGGCTGACTGAGTTTGCTCGTGAGCAGTCATACATGATTGCGTGAGATTTATTGTTCTCGATGGATATTAGTTTGCTTTCTCGTTTTTACTGCCAAACATGCACAACGGAATGTATGCGCTGAATAAACTCACGACATAGCAAGACATTGATCAGAATTCTCAATTCCAACGTTGAGAGTTTGTACCTAAAAATACATACATGGATCAAGCCCTACTCTACATAAAATCAACATATCTACAATAGCATACACGTGCCTCGCTGCTTCCACTGGTTTAATGTCTTATAAACAGACCAATCCTCGGTTTCAGAGTCGGTCTGTGGAGCATAGGTTCTCAGGGAACCGCAAAATCAATGCAAACATTTGTAACAAATGTATCTGCATAGATTACAGACAAATTGGCTTCATTTTCTCAACTCATCTCGTAAACCAGTTTATTCGTCACAATGTTCATGGCCATTAGGTTTCGTTTGCAGTCCACTAACGGAGTATCAGGAAGGATCCTATTGGAATTACCGGAATAAGTACCAGCATGAGTAATCAATTGAACACTAAATAGGATGACATTTCGGGTTATCAGTATCAGGATACGTCGCAATCCCGAGCCGAGTTGAGTTACGCGCCAGCTTCAGAAGACGGAGTCAAAAATAAGTCTTAGTTTTCTACTTAAAGCCATACTGAATTCGTGGCGGTGCTGAGGGAATTCACCGAACGTGCCAGTGCCCAGCGCGATTGAGAATCGTAAGCAAGCGCTAGATAGACAAACAAGGGAGATCACCACTCCGTAACTAGAATCGAAGACCAATACAAGGCCCAGGAGGTTTAGTCATCGACTTGACAGGCAACTCTTAATGGACCAAGTCGCAGTCAATCAAAGTCCAGGTTAGGTTGGTGTGTGTGCGCTCATGAGAATAAGCAATCGAAAGGTCACATGTTTAAAATGAACTAACAGTGGGTGTCGACCTGTGGGAGGTGGGATGCAGATATACAACGAATTAAGCAGTGGTCTATACGCGGGCGTACAGAATATTCTCACGTGAAGAAATCTACCGTGAGGTAAAGTCCGGTCCATGTATGCGACGAATAAGCGTCCGAAAACGACAGAAACTGAAAATATCGACGAGATAGATGTACGAGATTCAACACCGCCCCGTCAAAACTGCCACTGCTTTTACTATGACTCTACGAGATATCATGATCACTCAAAACGGTTCCATACGAAAATGGAACTACTTACTCGTGCTTAAATCGCAGAACTCCAACCGGAGGACACCTCACTCACGAGTGATTACTCCATTATTCGTCAGGTTTGAAGTCCCGACCCGAACGTTCGGTGTTCGAGTCCTGACAGGGAATGTAACATACGCACTGCTGACAAGTCCCAAACAGGGTGAAGCAGCCGTCCAGTCCTCTTTGTGGCCCATTGCAAATGCGTCTATCACAGTTAAAGGCATTCAACCAATGGGGAATTAACGATCTCCCAAGGAATGAAACCCAATCTTGAGACCAAATATAGTGCCTGGTACTTGTGAAACATCAAATGGTCTGATCCAAACATGATACTCTAAGTATGCACAACTTTTGCGCTTACTAAATTCACGTTGGTTTTCACTAAATTTCAGGGTTTCGTAAAACCTAGCTATCTCGACATACGGTAGCCTAGATTGACGCTATATGGTTGTTTTTGGGGCCATGTTTTAACGGAATGTACTATGATTTGGGACGCAGAAACCGATCTCCAATAGATGAAAAGCAAACTGGACGATGTAAATGACAGTACTACTCTGGGATTGTTCAGAAAATATTGCTAGTGCCTTGAGTGCCACATAAGTTCTAGTCGACCCATAGGTTTAGCCTAGGTTCATCCAGCCAACATTCAGAAAGCATTGCAGTCGATTTAGGCTCATCGGTGATGCACATCCACCATACCTCAAGATAACATGTGATCAAACATAGATGGGCAATTTCATTCGGCTCCGATGTTTGGTGGTTCATACAGTGGCAACACAGGTCTTACATGCGACAGATCCGGATTTCAAAGCCCTGACGGTAGAGCACATATACGACATTGGTGAGCTCTAATGAGAGCGAAACTTGAAACCGTTGCTTTCTGAGTTTATGGATCGAAAGAAAAACTGGGGATTGTGCGTGCTGGTATAGTCTGAAAGACGGTTAGCTCAGATTAAGGCCACACTAATACCTACAAGTATTATAAGTTCAGAAGTCCAGTCCCCGGGCAAGGAAAGCTATATCTTTGAAAAAAGCATCCGTTAGGGGTAAATGGGGTTAGAAAGAGGGATTTATCTAATCTGCGCCAATTGATTAGCATATTTGAGACTGGCAGTTCTTCGATAATCGTATGTCTGACATTCAGTTTGTCTATTCTGTTGCTACAACATTACATTCGTTAACCCACTCGCGAATGCCGTAGAAATCCAACAGCCGATTCCCGTTGTATACAAACTATGCACAGATATGTGAAGTACCTCAAACTAGGTAACTGTGAATTAAGCATCAATTAACAGGTGTATTCCTGGAAAAACTAAGCTATCTTGATGCAGTAGAAAATCGCATATAAATAACTTCATTTTACGTATTGTCATGGAGTCCAGCACGTAGTCAGGATAACCGTCGGTAAGGATTCAGTAGTACAGTTCATTGTGCTTATTAAATGAAATCAATAAAAATGTAACCGGTACCGTACGGGAAGACACACTGGATGCAGGTCAGAGGACACACCAGAGGTCATCTAATGGGTAGACTTTGACCAAACAAAGGAAGTGTAATACTGTGCAGATGTGATTACCATCAGGCTGGAGTGACTAGTGGTGGAGAATCTCGCGAGAATATTCCGTGATGTGGGTTGTACACTGGTAATCCGTTCTAACGATCGAGTGACGCGCAAACCCCGAAGTCAACAGAAGACGAGATTCTCTTGAAATGCGTTACTATTATAGACAACGAATGGTTAATATGAAATGAATAATAACCTCGAATCGTGAGGCCAATCGAGGGGTTGGTATTTACAATGTCAAGGCGTATTCATTAAAACAGTTGAGATTTACACTTACAGAAACACACCAAAAGGAGGCTGTGATGGCTGAAAAACCGTTCAACTCAACGAATGCGGTTGCGTGCAGTTCCGTCAAAGTCAACGGTTGGAATGCTCTAGGTGGCAAGCACAAGTGCACAAGGGTCCAATGACTGACAACCAGTCAATCGAATGTATGTGGTCAAAATGCCACTCACATGGGGGAAGGGAACAATGAACGGATTCAATAAATGATGTATTTCCAGACTAAGGTTGTGAGGACATCACTGAGGTCAATGTACGTGCAGAATACACATCAGTCTACAGGTTATCTAAACCCGGTGATGAGTTCTTCTTTAAAGCCATGAGCTTAGCCTTTATCTTTTCGGGGGAAAAGATAATGTCTGTTAGTAATGGGTAAGGAATATGTTCCAGAAAACGGGGAAGTGCGAACCCAGTGTCACTGAGCGCATTGGCCACTTGAGAGTACTGTAGCCTCAGCATTTCTGCAGCCTCCTTGGTCGTCACTGAAACACGTCCTGCTGATTTTAGTATCGGAACGCCGTGTTTGACTTTCCGAGAAACGCTTACATGCTTATACAATAGCTTGGGGTTTGCGATAAGCTTTCTCGCCAACATATCCTGATAATTGTGCTTGTCTTCCCGCACCAAATTTGTACAGTGATTCCGAATGAGCCGGTTAGCTTCCCACGTGCTGGGGCATGGACGGCATTTGAACTCCCTCCAGTGAAAGTCCCTTTGCATTATCCATTTCCTAGTTCGACTG
>UZAN01043027.1:2427-32322 GCA_900618425.1 Echinostoma caproni
TATGCCTCTTCTTGGTTGGTTTGGAATCAGGGTTTTAGCCAAACCCATGGATGAACCAACCCGGTTATAGTCCCGGATATTGGCTTTTCGTCCTCTCACTTTGGTGGGGAAAACAGCTCCTCCACGAGAGTGAGTTGGGCTTCCTTAGCGGATGGTAAAGTGCGACTGCTCCATTGTTTGACACCATCTTGTTTCTCGCACCCCCTGACTTCAAACAATTAAGTTCACTCTGACCCTTTCCACTATCTGATTGGATCATTTTTCCACTTGCGCAACTTGGAATCCCTCAACCCGACTCGAGACTGTCTGCTCACCGGTTCGTAAAGTTCGTGATGCTCTTATCGTCACTTGTAATCCAGTCGCGTGATGATGTCACTCCTGCTGTATACAGTCAAAGTTCATTTGAGCACTCCAAAGGCTGGAGGTTGTGGATAAGGTGTTGGTTCTCGCTAAGGTTAGTTGGTTATCTGGGCAAGCATCAAATGCTTTCTTTCTGCTTAAACCTTCCTTACTGATGTATAAGTGAACCCGATCGATTGTGTGGCTGTTGGGTGGGTTATGAATTCTATGCTGCTTAAGCGTTGGTAGCGAATCAGTGATGGAGCGATGCACCATACGGGCAATCCGGAATGGAAAACGTTGATGCGATGATGACATTGTACCGACACTTAACTAGTCTGGGATACAGTCATTATTTTTAAATTTTATGAATGAATGAATATGAAGTACACAAGGATATGGCGAAGGAATTGACATAGGTGCATCTGAACAGCATGACCTAACCTTATGACTAAGCTCATTTACTGGCTACTGGAAATCAGATTTATTCGCTGCAATTCCCGGATTGATTCTTGCGTTCTATCTACAATTACTGTCTCATTGAAGACAAGTCCTAAAGGGCCAAACTTGATGAGTGTATAAGCAAAGAAGCAAAGGAGAGAACTTGTACCGCACTGCATTAAGCAGCTGGAAAATGTAAGTACAGCTTTGCAACCAAGAGAAAGTCCATAGGCAAATCAAAACGTTAAGTACCGGTAATCGCCTCCTCTTCTCACTTCAGTTATTGAATATACAAATGTACAACTTTCAGGAAAATATGAATCCTAAATGACCATGTAACCTTATTCTCTATTCTTTTTAACTTACTTTACCGAAATATAATTTGTTGGAAGCTGTTTGGAGCCACAAAGGATACACTGCATATTCATATATTTATTTGAATATTCTCTGGTTACATGAACTCCTCAGTACAGTTTCCCTATCAGTTACCACTATGCTTCAATGAATTTTAATGCTGACTATATTCTGTTAAACTAGAATTTCCGAATCTCGTCCTCGGGCGAAATGCATAACCCGCATTCATTGGTCATCACTGGTTTGCTCGAAAACGTGATTTTCGCTGCTCGGTTTGAGAATGAGTCTCAAACCCGAGTACATTATAACGCGCGTTTGCTTATAGTTGTTCTGCGCATTTCTGCCTCAAATACCTTTGCTAAGGATGATTCTACCTTGTCAAAATACATTGCAGCTAGCCTGAGTCTTGACTATAAACGGTGCATCTCGGTGTTAAATCGGAGTTCATAGACCCAAAAAGGAAATCCCCAATCTTTCAAATACACATTAAACCCAAGATTATTCATGATTTTTTTTCAACTAAGGCAACTCATCATCACATTGGAGTAAGTCACTGACCAAGAATAAGGTAACCGTGGGTCAAATACTGTACTTATCTCAATGTAATACCCCATAAAGCCCTCTGAGCAAAGTTAACATCGTCTGCGGAACCATGTATGACTGGAATTCATTCTCATCCCCATCTGTCTCACTAAACTATCAGGATCGTTCGAATGTACTGAGGCTGTGAAAAGATACTACTCGGATGTGAAATGATGCAACAGGGATAAGAAACTGTGTGACGATGCTAAGTAATGAAGGGAGAAGCTGTATTTGTCCGGTTGTTGTCATTGGCAATGTACACAGAATGCAATATCCAATCCAGCAATTGCAGCGGATTAATGTATTTTCCTGTAGCCAGTGAATGAGTTTAGATTCAGCCGTATTGTTCAGATGCAATTATGTCAATGACAAGGGCCTACCACTCCTGGGTGAGATGAGGGGATGAATGGCCAATTCACACTCCTCCGAAACTTTTCTCCACGCTCGTAACTCACTCGAAAAGTACTTTTGTTTGTCTATGACAAAATCAGTTCATTCCGAATGAACGGGAGTGGATAGACCCGGTTCAATCGGTGATATGTGAAGACCGCGATTGGTTGGATTTACCTGAAAGTACAACGGTTTCACTTGAAGTTGAAAAGGCGCAGATATGTTTGAATTACCAGAGTATAAGGAAGTACAACATGTTTTCCACAGTGAAATAATTGAATTTGATGTTTTATTTGAAAGATAGTTTGATAAATTTTCAAATTTAGGATCCCCGTTAGAATTTTATTCGCTTTCTCTAAAATGGTAATAGTAGTACATACAAATATGAAAGTATTTCATTGACCAAGAGTGGTGCTGTTGCAACAATTTTTTGGTGGATCGTATATGTGGAGCGAGAAGATTCTGTTTGCAGACGTTTTCCCCCAACTGCTGAGGTTATCGAAACTCATGTAAGATTTTTTTCTTGTTCTTCTGGATTTGGGGTAGTTTTGGAGGCCTGGTCCGCGGGCTTTACACCTTTCTTTTTGATTACAGGCAATGTCTTTTACCGTATTCTTCTTCTTTTAGACTAAAATACCAATCCGATCATAATTTATCCTCGCCCACAGTATCAGGCTGATTAAAAGCGAATTCAATACCAATGATGTACACTGAACAGATTTAGATTACATGTGCACAATGCAATGTAACTAAAATCAGAATCTTTTAACTAAGCCATCTCTGTTTGCAAGTTCATTCGCAAGTCTATTCAGCGTTTATTCTACCAAATTGTTGATGTACCGTTTGAATGTACCTTATTGCAGTATTTATGTCACTCGGCTCCCCATAATGCCATTTCAGAAACACCAAAAGGTTTTCAGATTCCTTCAATGGGAGGGTAGTTAGATTGAAGCAAGTGTCGGGATATTCGGATTCTTTCGTGTCAAAATGTGAGTTACTCATTATTAACGACGTGTTATCAAACTACTTAACTCGAGAAACAAGACAAGTTAATGACATGAACAATAAAACTTCTCGAAGCATTCTGCTCCAAACTGACCACGAAGATATCTTTCATTATGCGCAAAATATTCAGCTTTGATGGTACCACTGGTGGGAAACAGTTCGACAGCCAAATTAAATTGTCCCAAACATGAATATCAATTGCTCAATTTTTCGCTGATTAACTACGCTCTTATTGAGCATGTACCGGTATGTGAATGTACCGGTATTATGGACCCTGAGATCTTACAGAATAAGGTATTTATGCGTGGAGTAAACTAATAACCAAGACAACGAATGGTTATGCACTCTATTAATAAATTCCGGTGGTAAATTCCTACTTTGTCTCTTGATTGTGAATTTTACGTTTGGGCTGCATCGGTTGAAATCCGTGGAAATCATTCTTCTTTTCACGAGGCTAGAATTCAATTCTGGAAAAGTCTTTTTATCCTTAATAAGGTGGTTGAAAAACACTTTAGCGTCGTTCGAATCATATCATTTCGGGTAAATGATTTCTGCCCATATAGTGACGTTCTGGATGAAGTATTCAAACAGGAAATAAACATTTTCCTCGACGGGAAGATACAACCAGTGAAAATAAAGTGCAATTTTACATATGTAAAGGTGCAACAGGATTATTTAATTTTTTCACCTCGAGAAAATTCGTGTGTTTCGACCAGAGGAGATTGATAGTCTTCATTTTTTGACAACTAAACCACAAAGTAGCAGTAGTGGACGAAGTGAGCAAACCAAACTTATGCGACATCTTTTTGCAATAACAATGTTATCTGATAGAATAACGTAGATAAACACCCAAAAATGATGATGCATGAATTACTTTAGTGTCTCTTAATAGCTAATTTTGATGAAGAACGAAATTTCAAACCATACCTTCGGTATGCTATCTCCAATCCGACGGTAGCACACAATGAGTGCGTTTTGGATCTCTTTTTTTAAATGAATTGTTGCAGAAATCCCGAATGAGGCGAAACGTGACTGATCAGTTGTTGGCCTTGAATAGGAACTGGAAAGCTTTTGAGGACACAAATAATTGACGTCCTGTTTATTCATATTAGAACTATTCACCTTTTGAACTTTTCTGTAACTCGTCCGACAGAGACCCAGTTCATTTACCGTAGCGCGGTCTTGAATTGGCTCCTCATCAGCAAGACAGATAATGAGAATATGTTGACCCTCGGTCCATTGTGTTGGCGGTGCAGAAAACGTAAAATATGGCTTCGGTGGCGGACTGCGTTTGGCACTTCTGGCTGCTTTGCACAATGCCTCAAACAAAGGTAGCCGGGCAATTTGAAACTTTAGATCATTTAAACCCATATGGCATAACCGACAATCTTTTGCACCCGAAAATAAAGGCAAGATATTAATCATACTGACTGGTTTTAACACTTGAGAGATGCGTTGATTGAACCTTTGAAACTTCGCATTCATCGGATGAGTCAAAGCAACCACGACTTTCATTCCCGAACGGTGAAGATCTTGAATATTTTTAATTGCCTCGTCCGACAATGTGGTGTTCAAGAAATAGTCTATTGTGAGCAAGACAACAAAGTCTCGTTCAGTACTATAAGGTCGCATTTCCACAAGGGCTTGAATTATACTTTCCAAACTATCCGGAATCGTGTCACAAGCATCAAAACTGGTGATAGGTTTCACCTGTTTGGAATAAATTGTCTTGGCGAGATCAAAACGCGTTGGCATGTTTGAGGATAATCTCCATTGGTATTTTATTTGGCTGTCACTCGAAAGATCCTGTTGAGTTGGTCTCATCAAATAATTGATTCTGGCCATATCAGGTCCGTATGGGAGTCCCAAAACTATCTGACGGACAAGAGTAATAAAGTAATAACCATAAAATTGTATTTGTGAGTCCGGATTATTTCGAATGGCGCACGCTGCCATTAGTCGTGAGCTCAGAAAAATGGTCAAGTCTAGATTCATGTAATCTGCATGGCATATCAGAACCGATATATGCAGGCCTCTTTTTATGGTGTGTTCCCTCCCTTGCACTATGTTTTTTCCTACACAAACATAAAGGTAATTCATGCCCAAGAATCTGGGATCTTTTGGTACACGTAAAATAGGTCCATGGGTAAAGAGATAATGTTTTGGCATATCAAAAAATGGATTGTGAGGGCCATCCCATCCACCTCCTTGACCAGGTAGCAAGCTGGCTAAATCAGTATCAATAGTCGTTTTTCCAAAAACCGGTGGGATAATTCTGATCCATTTATAAGTCAACCGCGGCACGCCAAACCCACCGGAACACACAAATTCCGTACCCAAAGGGACAGGTTGTTTTTGAAAATTATGTGAATCGGACTGAATTTTTAGCTCCCCCGTGGCCGGTTCTAAGATTGTAAACCTATTCTCACAGGACAATGTGATGGTGCCGTCTGAACCACTGATATCGATTTGGGCTGTTAGATTTTCAAACCGGATGCAGCAGGTGACTTTTAACAGTCCCGTGAACATTTTTGATGTGATGCCCCGAAAATGATAAACATTGGTTCGCTTCGTGTTTGACAGCTTCGATTCGACTAATTTGGGGGCCATATGATTGACTAAACGATTTGTTTTCATTGTGTTCTCATCTTGAATCTCATACATCACCTCATGCTCTGGGTGAAAGTAGAGATCGAGAAGCGAATCATAGGTACAATGAACATATCCTGATTGGTGTGCTAGAAGATACGGCATTCCCCTAGTCGTCTTTTGCCATTCGTTAATCACTCGATTACCGGCCAAATCCAAGGTAACCTTACATCCCAATGAGTCACCTTGTGGAAGGACTATGAGTCTCCGAGTTTGAATTCCGGACATTATGTCGTCCTTAATCGAGGCGTTTGTGATACACGAGTACCATCCACTGTCATCATATGTTGCGTGTTCTTTCCTTATTTCAAGCTGGTTCATCTTGTCTCCCACATTGATCTTGAACGATGCATCTAAATCTGTCGTCGTATCCGAATTCCAAGCACGAAAATGACATTGGACATTGCTCTTGTTCAAGCCGACTAATCGACCCACCATGACGATAGGCTGGCCGACTTTGACTGTAGCTTGCCAACCAACCTCCAAATGTACCAATCGAATATCATAATCAAAGCACGCAACGTGTCCTATTCCAGATGTTTCATCCTTATTCTTCTTCGGCCGTTTTGTCAAGTTGGTCAATAGCCATGTTTCTATGGCTGCTTCGACCATAGGTCTAGTCCACTTGGTTCCCGGAATTTGAAGAGCTCCGATCAACAGTGCGACGTGGCCAGGTATAAGTACACAATGACCCCGAATTTTGATGGGCTCTTCAACACGCATTTTAGTTAGACTTTCCACGGTGCAGACATCTATGTAAAGCTTTTCTCTTTTCTGATAAACCAACCATAGAATCACCCATCCTGGTGGTGACCCGAGGAAGGCTTTCCATTCCATACTCAACAACCCTTCTCGAACACGGTTCTTAATTGGTATTTCGGAAAACGCTTCTTTGTTCGATTCAGTAAGTGTTCGATTTCTCATTACTTTTGTTAGTTCCAAAACATTGGTCTCAATTGTCTCACTCAAAATATGTGGTTTTCTTCGTTGAATCGAAATGAAGTCTAAAGTGCTGTTTAATTTTTCAGCGGGAATTTCATTTCTCATATCGAAAGGAACTCGATAAGCTTCAAAAACCACTTCACACCGTAATTTCCAATAGATCATGTTTCTTCTTTGGTCTGGTACACGAACTACGGTCGTTCTTTCGGCAAAAAGACCCTCATCCTGATTTCTCAAATCGAACATCACATTTTGCAAGCGTCTCTCAATACCAGTTTCTTTCGAGGTTCCCAAGTATATATTACTTGTCACTCTTCGCCACTGAATTTTGATGATTGGATAAATACAACTTACTAAGACACCGCGACCTGGCGGAATCAATGGTACACTAGCCACACCGCAACTGGTACTTTCAACTTCAGTCTGGATTTTATTGAAAACGAATCTTATTAATGATGCATTAGGCAAAACGACTAACTGTCTAGGAGGAAAACCCAAGTAGGCTTGGCAATCGAAACATGTTTTCACTCTGCACTCATACACACCAGAATCGCCGAAGTCAGCTCTCGCTTTGTGCAAATAGAAATAGTTCTCCGTTTGAATAATTGAGAATCCAGAATCAGGATTGATACGCCGGTCAGCATTCACGAACCCGTAAAAACAAATGATGGGACTGGAAGAGTGTTTTTCCACTGCACCAAATATTTTAATCTGTGATCCCAGTGCGACTGAAGCCCTCCATGCCACTTTTATGCGGCAAAAGCGGTACATGCCAAACGAATGCAAAGGTTGCCGAAGTATATAGCGTTCCCAATCTGAGTAGTTCTGAAACCACAGAGTCATGGCTTTTGATGTAGATTGAACAAACGTTCTTTCCACAAGTTTCCTATCATAGTTATTATCTAGAATTTGCGGTACATAGATAAGTATTGCAACATGTTCAGGGTGAATGTAACATTCATATGTCACATTCATTACATTTGACGCTTCCGTTGACTTTGAAGCAGTGCTTTCATCAGTTTGAATGCATGGTTGTGCGTAAAATGAAGAAGAACGATTGAAAAATATCCAAACTGAGAACCACCCAGCTGGCCATCCTAAACTGACACTAAAGTTTAGTTGGAACGGACCTTCTTCAATCGGCTCACGATTGACATGTTCCATAAAGGTAGATGGGTTAGGTTCCACGGCTTCATTTTGCTGCAACAATTTATTTATTTCTTCGTTTGGCGTCGAAATCGACTGAGGAACAATGTAGGGACTTATAGGAACAGACAGTTGTAACTTCCGTCTCTGAATTGCTATCTCTTGATGAGCTATTTCATTCACATCATCTCCTGAGCGGGCAGACGTTTGATTCATTATACATGTAGCCTCCAACTGACTGTCGTCCGCACTGGTTGAGGGACTGGTGATAAAATAAGACTCTGTAAATGACCAGTATTCGCCGAGTTTACGCATTTTAAACGAAGATAAATTATAGGGAAGAGTCATGGGGGCTTTATCAATCGAGTACTCTCGAAAAGTAAACCGAAATCCTATGGGAAGTTTGGTACCCACTCCCATACGACATTCGCAATGGACCATTAACCGTTGTGCCGTGTACATAAAGGGGATTCCCTTTTTGTCCATTTGTGTATAAATATCACCAAGCAATGAAACGTTTTCCGGATATGGTTTAGAAGTGAAATGGATTAGCAGATCCATGCGCTTGCTAAACACTGTCAGCCTCCTGGGTTGAAATTGTTCCACAGTGCCACATCTTGGACAGTTCAATAATTTGCAACCATACACATTTCCATCTTGTTCACTTGTTTTTGGTTTGATTAGTTCAAAGCTGGCCGTGGATCGATTGACCAGTAGAAGAAACTCGTCATCTTTGTTGGTAGCTATCTCTCGAGTAACAGCTAAGGAATTCGAATCAAACAAACTACAACTCGGATCACCTTCACCTAACGGTCCAAGTAAGCCGAAAATGATCAACGGTTCACCGGTTACAACTGACGCACGCCAGCCCACGCGAATCCGGATGAGAGAATAATCCATATTTGAGTGTGGTGGCGGATAAATAGGCATCGTTTGTTTATCATCCTTGTGTGTGATCCAGTGAGTCATGGTTTTGATGATTGACATTGTGGCGGCCCATTCGATCACTTTTAAATTTGATGTTAAATCGAACGAATTAATTGTCATTATCGCAATCGCAACATGACCTGGAGTCAGACGGCAAACAACTTCATACATGTACACACGTACTTCTGATCTTGACTGATATTCTGTCACTTTGATGTCATAGGAGTTTTCTTCGCTAATCTGATAATAATTCATTGTCTTGCATCGATCAACTCGAAGTACTCCGTGCCAGTAGAATAACTGTACACTTGGCACTCCTTCTGGATTACCTACAGTCAGAAGTATACTTATCTGTACTAGACCTTCTAGGAGACGATCTGTTGGGCCACTGGCATAAAAACTCGGAGAATTGAGAATAACTTGTTCTTTCTGATTGCGAAATGCCAGCTGAATATCTTGACTACTTGAATGAAGATACTGGAAAAACAACTTGGGGCGATACCTGATTAGAAATTCAATTTTCTGTGATTGAGATATAGAAAATATATCCAATGATTTGTTTGTAAAATCAAATACCCTATTTGACATACTTTTCTCCTTGTAGTTTATCGTACAAGTCACATTAAGGTATGTTCCCTCTTCCGCTGTAGCTGGTGCTGTGATGAGAAATCCTTGAAAAATTCTATACTCTTCAGATAATTCTTCTCGGAATTCCGCTATCGACGTTGCCATGCCCTCGGTAAAATGATGCTTATTTTTCGGATTGACCAAGATGTAAGTGAATTTCAGAGAAGGTTCCATATGGGATATTTTCAATTTCGGATATACACAATAAACATATACACTTTGATCGCTCAAAAGATATGGCTTATTGTCCAAGCTATACTGTGTGAAATTGGTCATTTCTTTCGAATGGAGTCCAAACGGTCTCCCAGTTAGTAGAATCTTCACAATCGATTCATTCGGGGCCACAATCAATTGACGAGGTAAGAAGTTGTGCTTGGGAACGCAATTCAAACATTTGTCGATTGAAGTGCACCAATAAGTTCCGGAATCACCAAATGTTGCACGAACTTTAGTCAAGTAGAATGCAAAACCGTTTAAGATCCGAACAATCTGAAAATCATGACCAACATGATCGGTCGGAGAATCAGCTGTTTTTTTAACAAAACAGCTAATCTTCGTATCACCTTGACTGCCCACATAACCAAGCATTTGGACGCGAGTACCCGTTCTTCTGGTTATTAACCAATGAACAGAAACCTTCATTATTAGAAAGCTCCTTTTTGATTCCTCAGAAGTAACAATTTGTTCATTGAGTTCATTATCTGGGTCTGTAAAATCCAGCCATGCTTTGACGCGTTTCTGGACCTCATTGGCAAATAAATGTTCAGAATAATCCTCGTCGATATTAGACTGCAAACTATTATGGGCAAGCATCACGAGTGCTACGTTTTCTGGTCTGAGCACACAGTGGAAGGTCACATTGATGAGACAATTTGCTTTAACCGATTTGTACAGATGATCCGTGTAAATGACTGCCGGGATCTGATCACGTCTCACACTTGCTGTTTGCTCCACTAGACAATTTTCGCGGATCAAATCAGAGTCATTGTGTAGCATATAGGTCCACACAGCAAATCGACCCCTTTGGAATGCCCAGGGATACGAGTAACGAACCTCCTAGTATGGTCTCCTCAGTTTCGATCAGACGGTCCTCTGAATGGAATTGCTTCATGCTATTCGAGTCTATATTCAGTCGACGAAACAATGATTCGATTGATTTATTTACCATGAAAATCGAATGGACAAATATGTTAGGCTTGAGAAAATAACGAATCTGAACTAATACTTGCTTTTCCAATTTAAAATTGGAAGACACTGTGTTTAAAGTCTCACTTGGCAATTCAGTGCTTTGATATTGTAATACGCAAACCACCTTCGCCATACCACCATGACCACTGATATCCGATGCAAGTAAGCTGTAGGATTGCATTACACTTGAATTTCTAGTGTAAGTCGAAACTAAACTTTGTGTCAGAAAACTGCCCTCAGTGTGGCCTTCTACGGTCAGAAAGTGTAGAGTGGCATACGGTTTGAGTATAGATCCTGCTGGGGCAAGGTAAAGACAATGTGCATATATCATAATTTCAGTGAACATGTATGCTTGGCCACTTGCATCGATTTGTGAGTAGAACGACTGCCAATTGTCGTCTTTTCTCAGTTGTTTGTTTGTGAGAAGAAGTTTCAGAACAGATGAATCCGGTAACACGTTTAAGCGCCGTTCCGTAAAACCGGGTCGTGGGAGACAAAGATCGCAACTTGCAGCGGCTACTTCACAAAAATAAATACCCGAATCAGTGAAATCGGCTCGCTCTTTGATCAACCAAAACCATGTCTCTAGTTTACCGGGTAATATATTAAACGGCGGAAGCAGAAGTATACGCTTGTGACTTTTGTCTGCTTGGTAGAAGCAATCAATTTTATTAACTGTATCTGTGCTTTGGAAGCCTAACATTTTGATCGGCTCGTTAATTTTCAGGATTGATTTCCAATCCAGTCGCAGTCTAGTCAACACATAATTTACCATAAATTCTTCTGGAAGTTAGAGTTTTTGGTCTGTCGTATTTAATGGGTTATCTAAGGCAAACTGGATACACTGGCTCAGGGATGCCAGGATCTGCGGTTTTACGGAAATAGGATTGTAGCTCTCACTCCGTGAATTGTAAGCAACCAGAGCTACTGCTTCGTGTTCAGGTCGTAACACACAATAAAACGTTGTATTGACCAGATTAAATTCATGCGTCTCCTTATAGTGCTCATACCAAGTGGTCATTCGCGAAAGATATTGTTCCGTTAGATTTTTTTGGTTTTTAATTAAACACTCCTCATGAGCAATCATCGACTCGTATCGGAAAAATGTCCACGCATTTTGCACACCCCGTGGAAATCCCAGTGATGCAAAACTTGAAATTGCGTACACCCCTTCACTCATCGCCATTGCTGGAGGAGTGAATTCAACAGACTTACTCATTCGCTTTAATGTATTTCGCAAATAAGTTTGAAGTTGTGCGGAGTTCGATGTGATGAGTGACGTGAATAGGATTGGTGCCACTCGAACGGTAAATTCCAACTGCCTCGACGCAACAATCGGTTCTATTCTGCTGATATTTCGAATATCTTTTGCATCCAAGTTTCGGATGTCCATATGGAATGTGCACTGAAGCAACAACCGACCACGATCATAAATAGCACGAGGCCCAGTAATCCGGTAAGCCGTATACACCACATTGGCACGTGCCGAGAGTTTCATCACATGTCTCCTGAGTCGCGTATGACTCATTCTGACGGAGCTTTTATTTGCAGCAAAAATAAAGTGAAACGCAAACTCTTCTCTCAGAGGAAACTGCAACCCAAGAGAGTGTAAATGACCACAATATACATAGATGGTTTCATTATTGCTCAAAGAGGATTGGAGAAAATCACTTTTCATTTTTTCTCCATCTTGATGCGTTTTTCGGCGGAGGTAAATATACGAGATTGTAGTATGTGGCAAGACTACCAGTTTTCTTGGCATGAAACAATATTGAGCAGTACAATTTGTGCAGTTCGGTAGTGCAATACATGAATAAATTCCGCTGTCTAATTCCGAAGATTTGTTATGTGTGAACCACATTGGAAAGCCAAGACTTTTTAACCGAGCGTATGTCATCTGTTGCGATCTGATTGCTGTTGAGTACCTAATAAAAACATCAGCAGGTGATGGCTGTATTCCTCGAACGAGCATAGAGAAGCTTTCACCGCTGTTAATAGTTGCTATCCAACCAATTTTCAGTTTAACCAAACCCAACGATATGCTGCAACCTGGACACATTTTCCAAGCATATGGTACACTGCTTGTGGGATTTGAAAAATAATATGAAAGTGACTGAAGTATCTGTTTTCGTAACCACTGATGCATTACAGTAGCATTTTCTTCAAATCGGAAAGCAACGAATCCCAAGGCTATGTGTTCCGGTTGTAGAGTACATCCTACTGTCAAATTAATCATATGATTTCCTCGAGCATTCGTAAACTCTTTCCGATACAGTGAATTCCATGGAATGGTTGAAGGTTCTATCGCTTGACGATAAACTTCTTGACACTGAACTTCATAGAGTTCATTTTCATTTTCGTAATAGGACAAAACTTCAACCTCTCCTTTGGGTACTCCAAGGCCTACTAGGAGACTAATAGTGACATACGCCTCTCGCACACGGCTATTAGAGACCGATTGATGAAACTGATGAGCAGACATGTTGAGAGCATTCTCATGCTTCCAATTGTCGAACAGTGCTGGATGAGAGGTTTGAACTAGGTGTGTCAAAATTGTTGGGCGAGCTAAAATTTTCACTGACAAACAAAATTCTCTTTGCACTTCCAGTCTCTCATTCCTGGTCTCTATGTCACTGTCGGTTGCAATGTAGTGTCCATAACTAAGCCGGCAAGTCACATGTAATTCACCCGCGTACTTATCTGGACTGGGAGCAACAATCTCGTAATCTGTGACCAACACCGGTTTTCCTTGGATCTCAGTGAAAAACTGTACCCCTGTACGTATAGGTAATGTGGTCATTTTCTTTCGTTCTGGATTATCCATCCGATAAATTAGGACTGGTGAAGTTTCCAATTTAGCAATTGGAGAAAGTTCAAAAAGACATCGAACACTGAGGGTTTGTTCGGTATATAAGTATGGCTTCCTAAATCCATCATATTGATTGAAATGATGCATTGAGAGTTGATTTAGCAAAAGTGGCTTGTAATTCAAGTGCATTTGCAAAACCGACTCGTCCGGGAGGACAGATAATTCGCGTGGAGCGAATCCAAGTCGAATTGAACAATTTTCACACTCGATCGCACACTCATATATACCTGAGTCTGAATAGTCGGCGTGTGTCTTTCGGAGCACAAATTCGGTTGCACTCAAATTGTACAATTTGAAAGATTTATGAGTCGGAATGGGGGTACTAGTGGAGCTTGCTCGATACGTACACTTAGGTTCGTGGTGGCTTTCAGTTCGACGTCCGACCATCACAATGAGGTCCCCGATCTGAACGGAGGCACGCCAAAGCACTTTCATTGGGACAGCCCTGTAGCTGAAATAATACTTAGCCCATTCCAATCGTGACGTATTATTCGGCCTCCATTGCTCGCTTGTAAACCACCACTTGACTTCGTTCATAAGCGACTCTTCTACTTCATCTCGATTTGTAGTATTGGTATAATGTGCAAACACGGAAACAATCAATCCTATGTGTTCCGGTTGGAACGCACATTCTGCACTGATATTGAAAAAATTAATCCCAGCATTGATTTTATGTAGTGGCATTGCAGTCACATTTCCCATATCTGTTGAATTGTCTAGTTTCACTGTGGTTAATCGGTGGCATGGTTCAATAATCACACTGTCTGTTGTGCGATACACCGTCCATGCAGCAGTCCAACCTGATGGGATACCCAAAAATACAGTCCAGTTTATTTGATAACTTGCTCCAAAAAGCCGTAAAGGTTGTATTGGTGCGGCAGCTTGAAATAGTTTTTTTAAATCGGTCGACTCGTTCCGTAATAAAGCTTCCGTTAGAATGCGACTTGTTGTCTGCATGAATTCCGGTATTAACTTCGGAAAACGAATCAGGTCATATTTGAAATACAAACTTTTTGAAAAATGCAAATAAAAGTTTCTTCCGAATACATCTTTTACATCATGAACTATTTCACTGATGTGTAAGAAGCAGGTCACATTTGTGTAATTCCAGTAAGTATCCGGATTTGGGCGGTCAATGCTATAAATATGTTTCAAACTATAATGATCATGAGATTCGGTGCGTGCAACACGGAGAAGTTTAAATGGAAGAGACAGTTGATTTAGGCTTCTCGGCATACCAGTCTCATAAAGAAATCCGAGCGTAATGTTTGCCTCAATCCCATAATACATCCAATAGGAACAATAAACGAACATTCTTTGCTCATTTGTTGTTAATGGATTTAATTTTGTATCAACTTTCAGTGTGTCTATATCAATCAACTCCTTTTCTATTTCAACTTGAGCTTTTAAATGCGATTCGTTAGGTAGAACGACAAGACGACGCGCCGGACCCACGGGTTTGAACGGACAGGATGAACAGTTCTTTATATAACAGCAATACCAACCGGAATCAGTTACTTGGACTTGTCTTTTGGTCAATTCTAACAACTGACCAGATGAGGTACGGAATAAAGCGAATCCATCGGGTAAAGCCACCTCCGGTTGTGTTGAATTGATTCCATAGCGACACTGAATTGTGAAGGTTTGCGCATTTCTTGGTATCCTCCATATCATATGGCTTCGATCACTGATGTTCAAAGTTGCTCTCCAACCTACTGTCGTTCGAATTAGACGCATATGGGTGGCATGTGTAACCGCTTGGTCCTTTAGTTGTATCGGTACATATCCTTGTGCTCTATTCAACGCAGTCACTGATTGAAGTACGGAATTTATGAATTGATGGGAGATCTCGGTTTGGTTTGCCACCTTACCTTCTGCAATGTATAAAGTAATCCCAATGGCCTCGGTGAACATATCGGCGATGCAAGAAAAAACAAATTGAATAGTAACCAGACTATGTGACAAACGCATCTCTGGTGCGTTGAGCCAAGCACTTGTTTTGGTCGTAATAACTTTCTGTGATTTGATGGGGCATGTTCGAAGGGCGTAGTTGGTTGAATTTATCACTCTGGTGATCGACCAGACTTGTCCCCAACTGTCTCGCTCTGACAGAAGCCCGATGCAAGAACCGGTTATCACAGTCTCCGGAACTCGGACGGTTGTGTGTAAATAAGTGGATAGGTTTGTAAATGTAGACTCCACGCTTCTCAAACCACGTGTCAGTGCACGTACGTTGGTTCGAATTGTGGAACTGATGATAAGTGGTCGTTTGTTCCTCACAGCAATCAGTGTCACATCGGCGTTTATAAAGCGATCCTTATAAGGTATCGGATTCGCATGGCGGACAAGTTTAAAAGTCTGTTCATACAAGTAGGAACATTCGAAACGAGTCTCAATCACTTTCCCATCTTTGGCATACTCAGGCGTTATTTGGTAGGATGTCAGATTCAAAAACATGGCGCCATAACTTCGAGTGTGTTCTTGTAACAGTCGGTAGGGTATGTCACGAATGGGGCTGGTTGTTGATCTATATGTTTGTCTGTAGCCTAAATAATTATCTAAACCTTTGGATAAATTATACACACATGTAACAATGATGGGTCTGTTGTGCTTGAAATAAAATCGACCCAGTGCATCCTTGTATGGATATGTATGCTTTAACACATCGCTTTCCCCTGGTGGTCGAGCGTTCACAAAAGCTGCAACGTCCGTCTTTCTGGGTAACACAATGATATAATGATCTTCGAAAAGAACGCGCTCTCCACCTTGAGCTTGTGGGGTTTGACATTTATACGCACCACTGTCTTCCACCTGAACAGAATGCATATAAAATTTGTAAGACCCAGATAGAGCTGAGAGGCGTAGGTTATGTTCATAATGACTTCCACGAGAAAGACGTTTCTGGCAATATCGAACTTTGTTGTGAATCTCATGAGGTTCGGCTTCAACAATGGCAGTTTCATTCACTCGATAAATAGTTATGTGAGTGACGAACAATGGAATCATTCGTATGGCTGGTAACTGGGTTCCAGGCCAAATAAATTTTGCATCGCGTTTCCCTTGTATAATCCACTGATGCATCACTTCGGTCAGTTCCCGGTCCGCATACTCTCCCTTCCTAGCGAGCACAATCACTAACGCCAGATTATTTCGACTCGTATGAAATTGTAACTGAAACTGATACATTTGTTCCTCGTAGTCTGGGTGTGCTTGGACAAGTTCTGTTACCATGCGATGCACCTCCCATGGGCGTATCTTTAATTTGTGAGTAATGGACTTCCTAACCACGTTGATTTGATTCGATGAGGTTGACCTGCTGATCAAGTAAGAGACCGCCTCATAATCCGGGTTGGGCAAAAATGCGGACATGGAAAGGTACACATTCATCTCTCCTTTGATTGTTATTCGGTCAATGCTGGTGTAGTCCGCAAACCTGATTTCATGTCGTTCCGGCTGATTGAGTAAACTGGCCAAATCTAGAACATTATCTGACGTATGTCCAACGCGAAAAAATTCCGGACAAAGTTGCTTTGACGGATCTGTCATATGAAGATGTGCATATCGTCTCAAACCGTCCGGTGAGTTCAGTTGCATGTGTATACCCAACGTGTTGCTGGAGGTGATGTTAGGAGATTGTACAAACTGTACAGTGTAATATGATTTGTCCTGCAACGGAACAATGAGGGCAAAGTTGCACGTTTCAGTGAAGTTTTCCATATAGGAATCCAGTAGGCAACAATTGTCATTTACTGGGTTGTCCTCATAACATTCCAGTAACGTTTCTCCTGAAATCATATCGTATGCTTTAAACTCATCAACTTTGGCTGGTTTCGTGACTCGTCAGACCATGGAGCTTTGTGGCTTAAGCATACGTATCCACAAGTAGCGCCAGTCATCAAAGTGATAATCAATATAGTTTCCATCAAACAAATACTTTGGTAATGTGTCGCATGGAGCACATCGCACAATTCGGAGCTGATAGCACACGATAAATGTGAAGAATGAAAGGATTACTATGCCTAACGAAGTGCTTATTGCTGGGTGCTCTCCCGGATACATTGAAATTAACTCTGGCATAGCAAGTGGTATAGGTCCATTGGGTTTGAAATATCAGTCTCTGGTCTACTGGTAGATTCAAATTGATCGATAGTAATACTTGGGTCGATTGCGGACTGCTGAGTAGCAATGGAAGGCTAGATGCACAACCCGTCGTAATTCAGCTTATTTGACAATAAGAGAAAGAGTTAACTTGAAGTAATTATTCACTTTTTTACTGTATTTGCATGAATTTTTCAAGTGCTTACTTAAATTTCAGTCGGATTGAATTTCTGCGAGTAAGAAGTAGAAACAAGAAGTTAGTTTAAGCATTTTAAGACCGCTGAGGCCTAAAGTCTTTGTATCAAGATAAGAATGACATGTAATCACTGCCTTCCCTTTGAACCGTAATATACAACTTTATTGCAGTATAGGTTTCCTGCAACCTTTGTTCAAACTAAGCTATATTCCAGCGCAATAGTAAATCGAAAACAGAGTGTACCACCAGATGAACAAAAAACGAGTGATGCATGTATATGAGTGCACGTCGTAGATCCCCACCCCAACACGCCATTACCCGGCCGTTTTCGTGTCTTTAATAAAGCAACTGTTATTATTCCCAGTATAAGGGCTTGAGTACCAAAGTTCCATAGTCGTTCATAGCATCTGTTAGTGGGTCTCTTGAAATTGTCGTGAAGATCACTCCCGTTATTAAGGCACTCAGACAATCTATTATATATTCGCAACTTTTAACCGGGGTTTGGTTCTTACCTTATTGCTATACTGCTGCCGGTTTAGGATTTATTTATCACTGGCCGATAAACAATTGACTGGGTTTGAGATCCATTCCCCAGCCCGGCATCGATGTAAGCCCTGGTGATCGCCTAGATTTCCTTGATACTAATCATGCTTCACAACGTACATTGATTTCATGATGTTTACGGCTGTCGGTAGACTTTCCTGATTGTCTTCCTGAATGCGATGCACGAACTTCTGAAATAGTGTAAATCGAAAGATGTATTTTAGGAGTCAGACAGTTCAGTAATCACGACGATATATAGGGCAACTTATAGATTCGTTTATCCCCAGCCGTTGACGGAAGTATAGTACAGTGAAAATTTGAGAATGAACATTATCATTCTTCTACGAGGGAAAATAATTGCAGTTTGTGGAGCAAGAATATATTGGGTCCGGTGAGTGGTCATAACGCACGTGGGGAAGATCTGGGCTCCTGTCCAGTCCCATGCCACAGGCGTCCTTAGGTGGAGTGCTATTATTCAGTGCACAAAGGCTCAGTGTTAACTTGGTTAGTGCATAGAATACCGTTCGCCTGATTGATTGTTTGGATCCATCCACTTGGCCCGTCGGCTCCCAACGTGCTAATATCCCTGTGTATATGGCAGGAAGCAAATTGGATGTGCAGTTTGGTAGTATAAAAGTTACTTTATACGCGATTCTAACTTGGATGAGACACAGCAATACTCATATTAGTAGGATAGAATTCAACGGTATTTTGTCCAATATATAATTTACTCTGGCAATAGAGTCTTATTTGCAATCACCCTTTGGATTGCTATTTCGTTCCACACATTTCCCCTTCGAAACACCATTTGGTGAATCAGTGTGTGACTCGCTAGAAAACAGCGACGTTTCACTCTAGCAATTTGCTAGTTACTTAACTCAAACCGGTTCACCCATCCAATCATCCACTTTCTCAAAAGTAAATCATCATTCAATAGCACTCACTTCCACCAAATTCATGCGGATAATTCCGTCACCATTAGGCACACAAACACACACGCAAGAATATCACTAGGGTCCAATGGGATTCACGCACCTACCACAAAGTTTGCGCCCCCTCCTCTTCTATGCCGCTTGTTCTGTCTACTCATCAAGTCTGCGAGTATTTCCCACTTCCAAAAGCGACGATATCTCAGATCCCAATAACCATAGTCCCATCTCTCTCACACCACGTGTCACAAACGTTAAGGAATCAGTCGTTTGTGATCAAATCCACCGTTCACTATAACAGAACAGAACACTCAGTGACCGTCAGTAAGGTCTTCGAACCCGCCGAATTATCGGGTCTCTTCTAGCACTCGTTTTGCGTAGATAGTCAGCAGCGCTCAACAGTCATACATAAATCTGTATGCTGCCACTCAGTTCAATTCAGCTTTTATAATCACTTTTGTGTGCCATATTTGGTTGCCGTCTCATGACTGCCTGTTTGGATGAAGGGAAGACTGGGATGTTCAAATCAGTGTTAGAGTAAAATAGAGAATCACGAGGACCAAGGTTGCCAACAAGTTGAGAAGATGAAGGAGCGTCACTGTATAAGACACTCAGTCATACCACTCAGTGTCTCCAACCATTGATTATGCTGATCCCGATGTCCGCATTCAGGAAGCCTAACGCAACCTACGTGAGCAGGTATCCCGGTTAGAGTTTTTACGCCATCATACTAGTGTTTATTTGAACACCCTTTGATTTTTCCACCTATCACCTGCTCAAGTAAACAGCACGCGCGGTGGCAATGAATTTGACGCATGCGCAACAGATGTGCTATGGAGGTTGACCAATTGATCGAGTGAGCAAGCATCAAGCCTCAACATTACTTCTCCGCTTTTCCTATCACACTTGTGCAATGCTTCATAGACAGCGCTAGTCGAACAGCGATACTCTGCCTTTATTCTCTTTTATGCAATGTCCTCATTTCTGTGCTGTAAAGCAGCACTGACCGAACTGCTGCAGGATACACTCGACTTTCCACAGACAACTGGATTTTACGACGACGCCACCGGTGTCCTAAATTGAAAATTACCATCTATATACGTGTCGGTACTTTATCAGTGATGCGTCCACCAGGAGGGATGTCACCGCGCAGATGGGTTATTCGTCCGGATAGCTGATGGTTTCATTTGCGCTTGTATGTCAGCGCAAATGCGAATGAACTGGTACTCAATTTGATGGAAAAAACTGGTTTGTCATTGATGTTTATAGTCGTATATATCAATTTCGCGAATACAGGTATTAAATCATAGTTGGGCAGCTAGAACTCTGCGGCCTAAAGCTGACTTCAATGTTTAGCGCAAACTTTACAGTAGGTTGCCATAGATAGCTTTTTGGAGTGCAATTTTAGACGGGCTTCATTTCTGAGTTTATTTATTACGAATAACAATGAACATTCATGATTAACCGTTGCATAGTCACGTTTTTATAAATTGTTTTTCTCAAAATCGAACCGGAGAACAAAAAATATGTTGTCCTCTATGAAGTTGAATTCTCACAAGACCACGTTTGTAAGCCACGGGTGAGAAGCTGAAGAAGTGCAGTTACTGGTACTTTACTTGCGTTATAATGTAAATTTCACACTGTGGTAGGTGCTTCAGATGTCACAAGTCCCTTATTGGTCCCGGGCTGTAACAACCTCAGTTCAATTGGAACGAACTGATTAATCTGCAAAAAAGCAAAGTGAGCTACCTAGCGAGAAGTAACAGTATTTCCATTCAGGAGTAAGATTAAATTCGAACCCAATTTCTATGCCATGATCCCTAGGCTGACTACCTAATTCTTTTACCAGACTAATCACGACGCCTTGAAACCTAGTGGTTTAAACCTAACGCCAATATTATTATTCCCGTCATCCAATCCGATTCAGTGTTTGCTGGATTCGATCTCGAAGGAATAACTGGTGTAAGTAATTTTACCCAAATCGTTTGTTACATGATTCAGATGAGAAAAGGTACAGAAGAACCGTTATTTATCATTGATGTGATCCATCGCAAGACGCTGCAACTCCAAAAGGAGCTGAATGTTTTCATTTTCTGAAATAGACTGATAAATAATCTTTTCATCCCTGTCGTTCTATATGCATGCAGCACATCCATCCAACTTGTGGAGCTCACTGAGACAGATCGAGTTCATCAAGTTGTGGCTGCCGGAATTTCTCCCAGAGTGCAAAGAAGGTCCAGTGTGTGATGACTCACAGATCGCGAATCGAAGTGACAAATGAAGCAAAGAATCGTTTGAGCAACGTTATGGTGGGATCTCCTGTCAACGAGATGTAGGACAAAGGCCGCATAATTAGCGGTTCATTTACTGAGAGAAATCCACGGGATTAAATAAGACGTCAATAGAAATATTATTGGTCAAACGGGCATAAACCAAATGCCGTTTTTGCTCTCAGAGTCACGCAATTTCCGCTTCGACCGTATAGCCATTGAGTGATCAATACTGTCACCCATGGTCCCATTTCCGGAAACTGGGACGCGCAGTCGCTCAACTTGCGTTATCTCTAAGGCTTGACCTACAATAAAGATGGTACCTAACATCGAGCTTCTACTCTACTCATGTTGTTCTGTTGAGGTGTGGTAGTAAGAGTAGTCATCAATCTCGAATCGAGGTGTAGCAATCGTAGTTTGCACTGATCACGAAGTACGAATCACGAATTAGAAATCACGGACTAGCAATCACGGACGCAGCGTGAGCACTGGATCATACTTGCATGCAGTACCCCACGTAACCGAGACACGAGGAAAAGGCCACAGGAATAGCTGTTCATTTATCGAAAGAAATCAGGGGGAGGGGGTAAATAATATATACAAAACAAATTCATTAGGCATCCAAGCCTCCGCCGATGGTGTACTAGTATTTCTGGTATTGTTCAGCTTCTGTCTGTGCCACACAATTTCAGATTGGTTGGTACACTCGGCCTACGGTTTGTAATCCAGAGGCTGTGACACGTACGTGCATTGCTGACGTCACCTGGGAAGCTTGAATTATCACAGTTGTCCGAAAACCGTAACGTGTCGCTCCGTGGTATGCGTCATCTCGTAGGGCAAGAGCACCCACACAAGGATCTATCCAAAGTCAAGTAGAAAATAGCCTTATTCATTCTGATGGACGGATTCTCAGCTCCTTGAACACCAGGATCATTTATCATCGCATACAGTCACAAAGTAAAAAGTAAAATACATCATCCTAAATTTAAGAGGAATTTTGGTGATCAAGGCCTGCGAGATGACGCCCACCCTGGGGCGGTGCGTTAGTTTTTGGACATCTACGATCAATCAAATTTCAAAGGTGACGTCAACGACGGGCGTACGTGTCACTGCTTCTGACTACATACCATAGGCAGATCGTGCCAGCCAATCTGAGACAGTGCAGTCCAGACAGAAGCAGAATGATGCAAGCAATGCCGGAATGCGATTGGTGGAAGCCTGGATAACCAATGATCTTCTTTTGTACATATTACTTATACGCCATCATTTCTTCCAATAAACGAACTACCATGTTTTTGACCTTTTCCTCACGTTTTAGTTACGTAGGATATTGCGTACTAGTGTCCGTGTGGTCCAGTGCTTACATGATCCAGTCTGTGTTAGCTGATCCTTGATTCGTGTTCTGTGATTCGAATTGCGTGATTCGTGTTCCGAGTTCCGAGTGTATTACTACTATTACTACAATCACCACAGGAACTCCTCGTGATACGCTGATGGGATCAGAAAGTGAACCGGAAACCCGAACTGCCATGGTGCGTCGTCGAAGAAATCCTTCTATCCAACTTGGTAAAAGTCCCCGAATTCCGTAGTCGTGTAGTTTCCTCAGTAGTATTTTGTGGTTCACTCGATCGAATGCTTTGGAGAAGTCGAGGTACACAAAGTCCACTGCCTCACCGTGATCAGCTGCTTTTGCCCACTCTTCGCGGGCCACAAGCAGGTTAGTCGTACTCGATCGTCTGCGACGAAACCCACGTTGAGCAGGGAATAACACATTGCATTTTTCCAAGTGAGTCATTACATTATCTGCAACAATGGATTCCATGACTGGATAATACGGGGAGGAGAGTAACGGGGCGGTAGTTAGCTGGGTCACTACGACAACTTGTACATCGGAGAAATTATCTATTGTTTACATGTTTGTGTGAGCATAGTTTTGTTGAACATTTGTTGGAATAGTTTGCTTAGTGGTTGAGTTAAGTCACTTGCCAGGTTGATAAGGGTTTGTGGATGGATATTCTCTACTCCTGGAGATGAATTCCTTTTCAAGCACTAAAGTTTCGATGCTTAAGATTTTAGGGGAAAAATCAAGTGTGAAGAACGTAATCTCGTGCACAAAATAGACTGTCGTGTACATCTGAATGATCTCGCAATACATCGAAACCAAACTGAGATCGGAAAATAAAAACACAGGACTTGGTTGCGCAACATAAGACTGATTGGAAATTGTTTTCTGATCCAAAATTACAGATACAAATTTGTTTCTATTAAAATTCAAGCAGAATAGGGGCATGTGTTTGTTTGGAATGTGAGGTGTACCAAGGTTTCACCGAGTCTCCGCTCGAAAGATTCAGTATTTGTTGCAAGAACGACGTGAGATGGACGGGTGTTCCAAGTACTGCAAAAGTTTGGCACCAGCATTCCAGTCGATGCTTTCGAATCAGTAACGTGAAACGGTGTTCCCTAAGGTGTACATTGTTCGACAACTTTAACTTCGGGCGACATGGATGGTTTGGGTTCTGCAGTATACGTCAAAATCAGGTCCCCCGAATGGTAGCCGCTTCAGCGAACCGCAGTAGACGGCTACCTTTCTGGTGGATCAAGACACGGAAGACGTTCCTAGGTTTGTCACATTCTNAAACCAGTATATGTCGGGCGATGGAACTGGACGGAAGCTTGAACCTGTTGGATGCCAAGTTCTTTGAAACATGCTCTGCTATCGTGGCAGACAATCGTCTCTCTCTCTCTTCCGACGTACTTGCTACCGCAAGTGCATTGAAATAGGTAAACACCATAGGAAGTAACTGAAGAGTCTGGTTGGTCTAGATTGGATTCCATGAGCATTTGTTTCGTGTCGCACAGTGTTATAAGGACGGCAGCGTTAAACGTTCCTTCAATCGTGTGTTTCAACCTGCGTTGTATTCGCCTATCATTTTGATCCCCTTGAGACGGTATATACATAGCTGATGGGATCACCGACACATCCTTTGATCATGATGCCTCTTCTTTGTCCCATGAAAATGTTAAAGGGACTTGGTTGCATGAAATTTCATTAATGTTTATTGACAATAAAGTAGTTGGTTCGGTGAAGTGCAAGATTTATGGTATATTGTAGGCAATTTCTTTGTCAGTTTTTCGGTAACTCCAAGTCCGGTTTGTTTGAGCCCCATCAAAGTCCAGGCACTGTTTCATCTAGATAGAAATTGGTTGTTGTTGGGATTAGTTCACCTACAGTTATTTTTCAACTTTCTGTAAACCTCATCGAATTTACAGTGTTGGCATCTGGATGGAAACTATTTGTGATACCGTGAGCGAGTTAGTTCCATCTTTACGCTCAACCAATTTCCCGGAATAGTGAACAGGATTTTTACAAACTCACACTTCCATATTTAGATTACTAATATTTAATGTATGATCTACTGATTGGTTAATTTATTGATTCATTCACGGTATCAGAAAAGAGAGCCGAATGAAAGAGTGGTATTTGTGCAAAAATGCCTCGCTACAGCCGTCGCACCATCGTGCACAGCGTTCCCTCATTTTGTCTCATAAATGATACATTCCTACGGAACCGTTCGTGTAACGATTTTTTGTATTTTGACCAGTTGATGGACAGACAGACACACAGGCTAACATTTCCTCACCCGCTTCTGTTTTCGTTTTTATACCACTCATCAGTTATAGCGAGCCGATCTGGTCGACGTCTACAATTAACTCTGACAAGGTTGACTGAGAAGTAATGAGGAATTCAACTAGGGATGGATTCGATCATTCATCCGGTCCTGGAGATCGGGTATCACAATGAGGATTACTTCCCATTGGTCTGTAATGCATTCTCCCCAACATTTTTATTCCATGCAACTGCTGCCATATGCTGCCTGATACCACAGACGCACGCACGTACGTATGCACTCACGTCATGCTCTACTGCAATATCGATCGGTTACAGCCAATCAGGTGTCAGTATTGAACTGTCCACGTTGACTGCTTGAATGCCTGTTTGACCGCCTTCGGCGGTCGTATGGCTCGTGAACCGTTTTTTGGCCGGCCTGACAGCCTGCCCACGTGTTTCCCACTCGGGCTTGCTCACCGGCCTACAGGCCGGCTACATGATCTACTGCAATAAACGAGCTGCCCGATTCACTGTGTGCTTATATTTACCCACTTAACCGGGACCGAGCAATGACCACGACGAGCAATGAGTACGCATCCGGTATATCTAGGCTTTGAAACAACAGAAGGGCCATACCAGTCGTTTGTTTTGCTCATTTTTGGAACGATAGAGAAGAAAGATTTGATGAAAGAAACCCATGATTTGCTCCTGGGAAAATGGACAGGGGGGGGCGGACAAGTGAGCCAAGAGGCAATGGAAGCGACACAATGATTGGCTTCTCTAAGACGAATGCAGTCAGAATCGCTTATGCCACAAGCTGATAACAAATTTGAACGGCTTAACAACTGGGTGTCACTGTACTTTTAAATTACAATAAATTAAACAAATTTTGTGCTGCTCAAGCACCGGCGTGGTCATGCAGAGTCGTACAACAGGTCAAGGATTTGTGGGAAACTGTTAACAGATCTACAAGGCCAACGGAAGAACGAAAGTTAGCGGAAGGAACGTGGTGATTGAACTGATCAACTGTTATGTACCACCTCGAAAAGAATGATTTGTTCAACTGGAATGATGTGATATGATGTCAGAAGGGTACACACAGAGGCGATTACCGCGACTGACTGACTGACTGACTGACTCACTCTAACTCAGAGCGATAAACCGGAAGGTGTCTGTTCGGAAAATACATCAAATACAACGATACGAGTGAGAACTTCAGCGAAGGAAGTACATAACGAATTCTTAACTGCGTCCAAACCGAGCCGCGAATGAGCCTCACCCCGTGTTGAATAGGTAAAGTGAGTCACAGGGAGTAATAAAATAAAACCAGATAGACTTTAGCGATGGGGCATGGATAAATTTGGGCAACCCTAATAACATTTCCTAATACGGACACTAATTGTTCGTGAAGTCAAAAGGTCGTTGCATGATGCATCATCGGTCACGTGAGCTGCGTTCTCATCGCGCAGGCGAAGCTGAAACGAAGCACACATCGCTCCAATTTATCTAACTACTCTACCGCATCCGTCGTCTTTCAACAGGATAAATTCTATTTTAACGACATCATAAATGTCCGGAGTACGTTCGATAAAAAGGAAATTTAATTTCCTGTTTTGCTCTGCACCTGGCTAAGATGTAAACCCTAGGGGAAATATTTGGGCTCTCGCAGCAGCCAGCTATCTGGAAAGCGAACCTCAGTTGCACATTGTGCTAGTACTGAGAACAGCTTAAATACACTTGTGAGTGAGTGATATGGAGACGCATTAGTTCTGTTAATCTCAAATTATTCATCTATACTTAACCATAACATTTTCAATACGAAGAACCGCTAATGAGCCCCGGATCACCTACTTCATTATCTTCCACAAAGATCTACCGGAAACGACAGCATTGGGACATATTTTGAAGAAAATATACCAAAAATATCACAACGAGGTTATTTGAATATTTTTTCTATATTATACTACTTAAGGTATTAAAAGTTTGTCATCATTGGTCCCCAATTATCATTTGTTCCGATGTTTCATAACAGGTCACTTGTAAGCAATCCAGCCATGGGAGCTTGAGTGCTTGCACAAATTTCTTCTGAACACACAGAAGGGGGTTGTGAAGACGGATAGAAACTGCCTCCGCTGTAGCTAGAATGCAAAACCGCACGTGTCTAGACCGTCCCGGGGTCGGAACGCTTCGGTCACGTTTACAATGTGATTAGTTTTAACAAGGTGCTACATGACCGCATTTGTGATTATCTTAATTACTCCACTTGGCAACCATGTAGGGTGATGCTAATGGGTGCGCTGGAACAGACGTCTGGTCGTGAGGTCAACATGCTCTGCTCCACAGGAGCAAGTGAGAGTGAATACAGAAAGAGGCAGCAGAATCGGACACGCTTTCATTCAATTGTAGATACACCAANTTCATTCAATTGTAGATACACCAACGGGCTACATGTGAAACGAGTTTGAAGCTTAGCCGCGTAGAGCGTTATGTTGATGGCATTTGATAATCTGCTATGCACTATCTCTGCCAAAGTGTCGCCTTTAAATGGTAAAGAAATGTACACAGACTTCTTCTCAGCAATAGCCCTCTAGGGAAACGCCTCTTGTCGTTACACCACGGATTCCACCATGCGCTTCGGATATCCATTCTGGATGAAGATATTCCACACGTTTTAGAGTTCTTCAACCAGCATGTCTTTTAGCTCTATTGGCCAAAAGGGAGTATGAGATTCATCTTCATACTGAATGGTACAAAGCTACGGAAATGAATGTACTGCCCATTCCAAGTCGCCTTCCTGTGTACTGACCACCTAATGGATCCGCCATCACAGCGAGTTAGACAGACATCTAAATATGCTAGTTGGTTGTTTGCATCATTTTCAATCGTGAATTTCAAATTTTGATGCGCAGCATTGAAATGATCTAGTATATTTTGACATTCCTTTGTAGAATCGACCACGCACAAAATATCGTCTAAGTAACGTTTGTACAGTNAAACATCTAAAGATACTAGTTGATTGTTTGCTTCATTTTCAATCGTGAATTTCCGATGCGCGGTATTGAAGTGATTCAGTATAGGCTGCCAGTCCGTTGTAAACTCGCCCCTGCACAAAATACCGTCTACGCAACGTTTGTACAGCACATATTGTTTGATATGTTTTAAGCTAACCGTTTTCTATTTCAGACATGAAAACATCGGCAAACAAGAGCCCTAACGGGGACCCCATTGCTACACCGTCCTTCTGCCGATATGTTTTCTCATTGAACTTGAATTGCACATCGTGAGTGCTGAAGAATAACAGTTGGTTTAGGTCATCGGACAGGTGACCTGTTATGAAACATCGGGGAAACGGATAACTAGGGATCAATTATGACACAAACTGTTGAATATTTTAATTACTTTCGTTTTTCTTTCCTTGCAAAACCTGCTCTGATACCAGTCACAGTTATTATGTTGTAATGGTAGGATTAGGGCACACTGAAAAAGAGCTTGTTTGCCAATTTGTGTTCTCATTATGAGCTCTGTGAAACATTTTATGCAATGTACAATTTACTCAGGCAAATCTGTACATTGGATCGCGGTTGATTGTGATCACTACGAGTTTTTTTTTCCAATGCATAAAAAACCGGATTCCATAAGGCGAATGTCATTTATCACCTCTGGTGTGTAACGTAAATCGAGCTGGGGGCAAATTTCAATAACCGATTATCGGATTTAATATCACAAGACATTAACTTAAGCAATCGAGGGTAGTATAGGAAGAGATACAGCTTGACATCGATACTGATCATCATCAACAATAACATCAAGCATGCACTTATTCCTACACCACCACCACCACCAACACGGTGAGATTGTAAAGAGGTTGTACGAAAACAAAAACTTGACACAGTCGAGGGAGGAGGGAGTTCCCAGATTAGTAGAACACCCACGTTTCATTTTGTCCGAAAATATTCGGCTGGTGAGAGAAATATACGCGGAGATTGAATAACATAATCGAAAATCAAGATTAGATTTGGACTATAGCACAGGAGACGAAACGTTCCCTGACAAAATGGGGACTGAGCAATGCAGAGTAGCTAAGTGAGTGGAGCCTGGGACAAAACACATTCCGGATCAGGCATCATGTGACCAACCAACGAACAGACCGCCGGACTGGTAAACGAAGCAAAGTTACATGTGGTTTCATCTCGAACGGCTAACGGACACGGTAAATTGTCTGTATATAGCAACTGAACAGGCGTTTTCATGGACCAGACAACATGTGATTGCAAAACGGGGGAAGGAAAAGAATGATGCATTTTGAATTTTGAATTTGAACCGGGGTAAAACGAATTTCCCCATCATGTGAAGTATCTCACAGATGCAGACTGACCAAGCAGATGTTCATTTCTCGGGCATTTGTTGTTCTACACAATCGGACGATGGGGAAGCAAATCTGTACGATTGTACTGTAACCAACCGGATATTGATCCGTAATTTGATCATTGTTGTTCTGTTGCTGCCCATTGTGCTGCTATATTAATCTGAGCTTGACGATGACTGGTCAGAAAGATTACCCTGGGTTGCCAATCGAACGACTATCTTGATTCTGAATTCGAATACCTTAGATAGCAGGGGATACAACTGAGCACAAGGTACACCGAGAACGTGCAAACATAGTACTATACTGTAAGATTCTCCTGGAGGAGCTTAGAACAACGTAAACGCGTAAATCTGTGAGGGGCTGCTTAAGTAATGGTAGTAGTAGTAGTAGTAGTAGTAATAGTAGTAGTAGTAGTAGAAGTAGT
>UZAN01043028.1:0-21218 GCA_900618425.1 Echinostoma caproni
ACTAACTAAGCCAGCAGAATGCATAGCACTCTTGCTAAGCGACCAGTGCTGGTTGACATTGCTCCGTAAAAAACGGCAAACTAACATAAAAATACTAAAAACTATACCGTGAAACACTGAACATTTTCCCCAGTTATATACCGTTTTCTATTTTAACTGTTCCACTTTCTTTCAACTTTTTTCTGTATCCCAATACAGTACTCCCTGTTATTGTTATTATTGTTTTATCACTGGCACCATGCTTGTCTACAAATCGGTGTTAAATATATACATACATTGATGAATAAGATGAACGAAATTCTGTGTAGTGCTGAGACCAGTGAAGTTCAGGATTCGGTTTTCAATCTAATTATAACAATCCTTACCATCTTGTCGACGGTACAGTTGACAGAGGCTTACTGTAGTACTTCGTTCTCAAGATGAGCATGTCTTCAAATACTGAGAGACTGAGTGACCAATCAAGGTTCTTATTGAGCCTTAGCCTCTTTGGAAAATCATCAGAGCTACTGTTTGAGAGATATCTGAGCTTTCGAAAAAGTATTTATCTGAAATGACTTACTTACGGCTTCTGTTTTCCAAATGTGTCCATCGGTATGTTTGCATCGCTAGATGGAAGTTGTGTTTGGTCATCCAGTGTAGTTTAAAACGGAACGATTGCCACATAGATTTTTTGCGGAAATTAATTTAAGGAACAACTGACGTACAATTCGATGAACAATAACATTGTGTAGGGTAGAAGGTATTGGTGGTGGTTTCGACATCTCCACTAATTTCAGGTTTTTGGCCGAATGGACTCTCGGTCACAAAGTGTAGTCATGTCTGAACAGCCCTGAATATGGAACAACGGACAAGTAACAGTCTTCAGCGCACTCAATGATCGCAAACACCTGTAAAATAAAAAAAATAAGTACAAAATTATTTACTACCACATGTTCAGTATGTTTAACACTGGATAGAACATATTTATCTCCTCCAAGACGATGACTATGCTTTTTGCCTAAATGTTTTTAAAAAGTGTTTCCTTTCAACGATTGAACAGATTTCTGCATTTGAATATCTATCATTGTGATAAAACGGTGAGGGACGTAAAAAAGTTTTTTCAATTTTGAAAATGGATGATATGAAGCTGCATTTCTGCTCACATCCATGACAGCTGATGGTTCCTTATTGATCAAACCATAACAATTAGGATGGCATGTAGAGAATACTGCATTGTTATTGTTGAAATATTAGCATGTGGGTTTACGCTTTAAGACAACAGACGACAGTGTCTTCAAAGAATTAAGTTTGGACGTACAGATGGACCCCTCAAGTACGCTCACAAATTCGTCGGAACACATGTTAGGTGAAAATATTTCTGCTAGGGGTGCATCGTCTAATCAGGTACATTAAAGAATCAAAGGTAAAACCTGCGAAGGAATCCGGTGGGATACGCATTCTGACTTTTCCACAAACAAGTAACCAACTTTGCGCATTATACATAACTTTGGATTATCATTGCGTCGCATAAACTGCATGATTGTTTTATGAATAATCTTTTATGCACAGTCAAATTATACTCTGGACCATAATGAACCACACAATATTTAAACACTTACGGAGAAATGCATAAAATTATCATGGTTATCTGGTGTGAGAATGTCATTCGAAACCAATGTAACAACGTAGGGTAGACATTTTTCTATGTTCGTTGGCCTTCCAATAATCAAGTCTTTCATGGTTCGATAAGCATGTGGAAATTCACAAAGTTAACATTCACGTATACTGTGCTTTTCCACGTTCACGGAAGTCAAGTTTTGCGCACCTAGTAAGATAGTCCTACTTGGAATTGATGTGCGCCACAGATTCAGCAGTTCTTTTATTATTTCCAGGTAAACCGGGTGTATATAATCTTTCGCTAATATATTTATCATACCGATGTTCAAATCCTCAAAGGTTAAGGTGTCTATGCCATATTCCTCTTGTTTTAGAGTTCAAAACTAATATTCACTTCTCAGACAACTGTCTATATTTGAAAAAGTTAACCACGGATTTATACCATATCCCCATTGCCCGCGACTCGGGCAGCAAGCCTAACCTGATTGATATTTCACCTATTTTATGACCATATTTGCAGGAGCATCAGAAATAAAATTTCTAAGGATCACATGGCAAGCTTTACTGGTTTTTTGATTAACAAAGCCAGTTGAGGGTATTGCTTTAAGTTTAACAATTATCTCTGATAAAAATCTTCGGCGTCTTGAGGTGCAGAAATCCCATAGAATAACCCTGTGATGAAAACCAGAGATCTTGCTTTGTGTATACGTCCTGTTACCGGTTATAAATGTTGCCTTGATCCTCGGAAGATTGGCAAAGCGTCCACATACAGTTGTATTTTAATAGTGGAATTATTGACCATATACTCCAAACCAAAAATGTATCTACCACTGATTACTAACTGTGCGCTTCTGTGCGGTTGGGGGTGTATCCATTAATGTTCAGGGATCTGTTGGCAAGTCAGATAATAGGTGTTAAAATCTCTAAAGCAAGTACATTTTCATGGACATATTAAATTTTTGGGTAATCTGTTTAGCAACAGACAATAAAGAGGATTTATTATAAAAACCTTTAATTATGCATAATTTTTTCGTCTAAAATGTAGATTTACAGTCATAAAATACCACAGATACCGATAAGGCCTCATCATTATCGTAATGAGCAAATGCTCATCTAACATCGTCGAAAATTTTGAGTGACTCCAGAGCTTAATTAAGCCAGTCACATTCAATGAAACCAACTAATGATTCCGCACTACTGTGATCCTCATTAGCGTTCTAGTAGTCGAGGAAGAAGATCAGTAGGAAATTTAGTGAATGAAATCAGCATGACCAACCATTATACTTTCAAAAGAAGTGCATTATCTACTGTAATACTAAAATTCAGGAGTTAGACTAAGAACAAACTCCAAATTACCAGAAGTTTCATACAACGAATGATTGAATTGACAAGGATAGTCTGTAGAACTTCAATCCACAGCATTGCAATATCTCCTTAAACATTTATTTATAGCACTTGATGCAAATACGCGTGAAGAGGTAAACTCCTGATCCATGACAGATTAACGTGAATATACGTTGTGGAAAAACATGCGTTACATATATAGCCCATATAGATGGAGCCAGAATTGATATGACAAACGAAGTTTATTATATTTTAATAAAATAATATTATAGGCAATGCACATCAGTGAAATTTGTGTATCAAGAGTAAAACCGAAAATTTTACTTACCTCGATTTAGCAAACAAAACAACCATAAACGAACGCATGGTTACAGTAAAGTGACATTAAAAAAGAAAAAAGACGTCACTTTCATTGTCAGGGTTTACGAAGGTTGCAGTTGGGCGGTGGTGACTAAGTGGGTAGGTCACCAAGTTATGACCCGGAAGTCCCGGATTCGAACCGCTCCACCGCCACCCGTCTTCTATTTCTATATTTCCCCAGGCAGCCTTTGGTTGGCCGCAGCCTCCCCCCTAAAAGTGCACTGTACATTTGTGTATCCTGTAAATAAAACGGAAGTAAAAACACATTAAAACAATGTATTTTATTACGTAATATAATTAATTGTAAGTTAAAACTTGAGATTCTCGTACTACAACTGAATTTCCTAAAACCAAGAAAACGTTTGTTTTGGAACTGATTACGCCACATACGAATAGAGAAGAAAAGCCATTTTTCGTATCCTTTCTTTCCTCGAAAGTAAAATTACTGTCACTATAGCCACAGCAATCAAACGAGCAGAGTGCCTTTGATAGTTTATACACCATGCAGTATTTATTTACAATTATTTGTCTTCTTCTTCTCTTGGTGGCTTTACTCGTCTCCGTTGCTGCAAGAGAAGGAGCAAGAGACGTTTTTCCAATCTATTTTCTGTCCAGAGATCACATATTTGCAAGAGTTTTCTTGCTATAGGAGACATACGAAAATGCGAACCTGAGTGTTTGATGTTGAACTACACATACACTACACATGTGCCCGTATACTTATTTAGAACTAAGACCTACATTTCCTTTACCGGCTTTATTCTTGAACGCTTTTACACTCTGAAGTTTTAGTAGCCTCTCTGGCATCTTGTTTCATGACGGAATTAGCTTATTTATGGAGAATTTTGAACATTTCTAGTCTCATGGATCCTTTTAGCATTCACATGTATCTTCTTATCGTCATTTGTAATCTCTTGAAGATCACTTTCTACTCATTTTCGGACAGTCTACTCCTAATCTTGATTGGTTATATCAGGCCACTTCTGAGACTTCTTTCTACAGAGAATAAATACTTGAACACTACATGTTGAATCAACATTGGACGAGACTGTAAAGTAATAAGGCAAAATCTGTAAAATGTACTTAGAAACAAAAATACATGTTTATTTCTTCTGACTTATATGAGAGCAGAGTTAACGATGGATAGCATAAATCGTAAAATCTGAAGAAAGCATCACGCAAGCATTCGGAAAATAATTAAAATCAAAGAGCTTGGTATGTTGAGAAAGCGAAATGCATTCGATGTCAGCCTCTTGATAGATTTTTTCCATCTCTGGTCAAGAGCATCTTCTAGATTTTGGTTGAACATGCTCTCATTAGTCTCGTCTACCACCAGTGCATGTAATCGATTCCACAGTAGCGGTACATCATGAAAATGCTTGGAGGTAAACTTCTTGACGGACCTAACGTGGAACAGAAATGTTGGAGGAACTGTTACATGAAAGATGGCTTTTAAATTCAGCTTCCTATAACCTAAGAAATTTATTTTATCCACTAGATTTCTTCGTAATTTAGATTAAGTCTGTTTAAACAAGCCAGTTTCCGTAAGAAGCCCTTTGTTGTAGTTGTCATTCTGAGATTTATGACGACCCGTCTCACACTATCTTTCAAACTGTGTTCGAAAAGTATACAACGGCAACCCTATTACACGGCCTACGGCTGGCACGAGGCATAAAGCCTACCGTAGGAAAGCTTCCTAAAGGATCTGAAAGTTTCTCACACTATATCTCAGGTAGAAGCATAGACCCTATTACTGTTTTCATTCATCTTGACCTAATTCCTTTTCACATTAGTGAGTAGATTTTGCTCTTAGTAGGTAAAATGAAAAAGGTAATTTGCTAATACAAAACACGAAAAGGGAAATAGGGTCAGAATATTCAGAAAAACTCGGGGGAAAAAGTAAAGTTACATTTATTAGGAAAACCTTGCAATGCTTTGAAGAAGAGAAGAAAGAAGTTTTGTGGAAGCACCCAAATAAATGTAGCGGGGTGATGTCACGAGGAAAGATAAAATAACTGAAACAGTAAATGTATGACTTAAAATTCAAATATTGGTAAACTACTTGGCATATGGTATAAACTTGATCTTTTTCTGGATAACAAACTACCGTCAATCATAGAAGTTATTTTCATTAGCTCCGTTTTTTGAATGTGAAGAGATCAGTGCTATCGGCGCGGTAGCTGGTAGAGAGGGCGCTGTACAAAAGGGCAGGCTGCTTCCATGCATGGGTTCGAATTCCACCGTGGCTACTGAAATTTTCACAATCTCGACAAAAATCTTCAATCTGCCAAATAAAAATTTGAACAAATTAAACAATACTGCAATGAACTTTTCATCTTCATTTCGATCTCAAAATTTCAGTGGTTATTTAATAGGAGTCATTCCGGGTCATGCCATAATTATGAAAAAGATGGCGAGAAAGAAAACAGATTCGCATCTAAAATGTTAATGTTAGTTGGAACATAACAAATTTTAAAATGCGATTTATTTTCAAGTGGACGTACTACAATCTTGGTTTATAGGCCGAAGAAAACATTTCTGCAAGTCCGCGAGCCAGCTAAAGGTTTCCTTTAAAATTCGCAAAAATAATTCATTCACCTGGAAATTACAATCTTTATTGCCGATTTGCGAACAAGTACGATGCCAACGTAATAACACTATTAACAGATTGAGTGAGAAATGAGATGTGATAAAGAAAAATAAGAGGTATAAAAAGTTCAATGTGCATTTCTTGCTTTTAACAAGTGTAACTGATAAATTAATCCAATAAACTACCGGGTGAATACGAAGACTGAAATGAAAAGAATGAAATACATGTGAGCATCATTCAAAACTAATTGAATTTAGTAGCTGGAGGAAACCGTTTTGAACTAAGAATGTTTAGTGATTTACTGTTTTAATTAAGAAAGAGTATATTGGCCAATAAGTCAGGCGTTTATTAGACCGCATGCGCAAAACGCTACATTGTTTAGTTGAACACAAAATCAGTTGAAGTGATTGGGACAGAAACGTGCTTGAATTTTGGTGGTTCTGATAAATACATTAAATTCCATTCATGACATTTGAAGTGAAACATTAAATGTAATCAAGTATTTTATCCGACCAGTAGCGTTTGAATTTGCAATTGCCTTTGTTGAAGTGTCTGAACTCCGTTGGTTTGATGCAAATTTTAAATAATCTATACTCACTAGGAATTTGACACTGTGAGCAATTTTATTTATGCACATCATTTGCACATAGATCTGAACCCCTTAGACTACAGTCCATCTTTCTCTTCTCCGTCTTAACATAAGTGCAACAAAACAGAGGACGAACGTTTGTATCAAGAGGCGTTGTTCTGGATGTAAGTAGGAGCTCATTCATGTTTAGCATAATGGATTAAAAGCAACAGAAACACGGAAATTACTAAAAAGTGAGATTAGTTGCAATAATTGTTTTACAGGAAATTTACTTCTCCAAATTAAATGCATCACTTCCGGTTCGTACAACAGGTCATGACCACAGTGACGTGGAAGAAATGGCAGTTACTTCTAACTGGAACACTATGGATGACCACATCGCTGATGCTGGCTTTTTTGATTCGTTATCATTTTCCCGAATGTGACCATACTTTGTGCAATTCAAACGGTCCAAAGCCAAATCAACCGCAATATCAACATTTGGCAAATAAGTTTGAAGAAACCGCAAGGCCAGACAGAAATTATGTTGAGAGTGAGAATATTTTGAGAGGAAAACACTTTCCTGATTCTCCACACGTGAACAGACATTATTACGTACCTAAAAACGCGAGAGATGAAGGGCACACGAAAGGAAGCGTTCACAACTTCATCGTTCCACCAAAAAGTACCGAAGAATCGTTCGGCCCTGGTAAGCAGCTTTTTATTTTACACATAATAACACTTATGGAACTGCACCTCTTTCTCCTTGTGAAAACTATAATAATACACTTAAATTGAAATATTAGGATCATGTACAGAGAAATCAACGACCTCAGATCTAATAGGAAATGAACGCACATTAATAGCACAGAACAGATCACATGGCATGATTTATTTCAGGGGAAGAAATCAAAATTATTTATTTTATCTTTCATTATCACCTTCATTGACCAATCTTTTCTAACCGTTTAGTTCTGCACCGAAATGGAACTTTTCTGTCCGGACTGATTAGAGTAATACTGAACTATATTTGCCAATGACTTGGGGATACGAAAAAATATGTCGAAATTTCCCTTGACAAAATTTAACAATATTGCTACCTTCTTAAGATTCAAGGTATGTTTTGAATAATCAACACAAAACATCTGTTTTCTTTTCACGAATGAAACTTTTGATCTATTGAAACAGGTGAGATTTGCCAAAACAAAAGGAAATAGATATTTACTGAATGCCATTTAATTCCCTCAAGTTTTTAATTGGTGGTGGAGGTAATTGTCATTCACCTGGAATGTTCTTACTTCAGACTGGGACAAGCGAAGTATCTTGTTCCTAGAGTCGACCGTACAAGGGACTGAATTCAGTTTTCGCGCTTCCTGGAGCTGAATAGTGATACACTTTCACCGGCCCATTCATGATTTGAACTCTAAACCCTTGACATGATCAGAGTGTGTCCCAATCCGCTTCATTAAAATCAGTATCAGTTATTCCAAATTGCCATTTACAATAAACTGTGAGGTGGTTGTGTACACGCATCCAATAAATTCTTGATAAATATAATTTAAAGGGAGGTTTTTGATTGGGGTTCATGGATAATCTCGTATCTTTCGGGACGGTTGGGTCAAATAAAAGGAATAATGCAAGAGATTTGGAGTTCCTGTAGTAGACGAGCCAGTAGACGAACTGTTGATGAGCGGTAATAAGTGTCAGGCCCCAACTTGGTGCTTCCCGAATTTATGCTCGGCTGGCTGGCTGGCTGGACTAATGATTGTATGCAAAAGCGAGCTATGCAGAGTGTTGAGGAAAAGTCAATGAATAAAACGATACAACGAAAGTTTGTGAATACACTGCAACTGATTGCAATGCTTCTTATCAGAACATGAAGACAGCTGTTTTCTCCGCAATATTGAAATTTTAAGTGCCTTGCTGTGTTTTTTCAACTAAAAACCTAAGTAAAGTGATCCTTATCAGAGATAAGTATCATAAGCTAGAACAAATAAGCTTGAAAACAGCAGATCGTGATAAATAAAAAGAGCATAAATACAATGTTGGCAAATGGGTCAAATGAAACTTTCAAAGCCTAGAAGTTGGTTTGCATCATTCATTATTGCCGTTGGTGTTCGGTCAGTCTAGTTGTTCTAATGTTAGAAAAACATATCAATAGCATTATACACTTCTGAAGAATTTCCTCGAGAAATCTTTTTGGTTCTCTTGTATGAATTTTTGATCTATTTTTTCCTTTTATTCAAGATCTGAATGCTCTCCCGGCTCTCCAGTCATTCTAATCCTGGGTAAATTCACAAACGGTACGGTCAATAAATGCGTAAATCATGAACATCAGGTGCAGTGAAATACTGCGTGAATTAAGGGACGTTAAACAAGCGTCTTGGAACGTATTGGAGGTCGCGTGTTCAAATCTCATTTCTGAATGTCCCCTAGCCCGACTAATGAACAAACAGCAATACATTTTTTATATCAGATCGATCACAAAGAATTAAAGTTTGCCATTACTTCAACCTAGATATGTATGGAATAAAAATAACGCTATGGCAAATTTAGTGCTTTTTAGTAAAGGTTTTACATTCCGATATTACACAGAGCATTTTTGTGACAGCTTTCGATGAATGTGAGTGGAATCATTAACACCATTGAAACGAATGAATTTTCAGTTCATTTCTCTTCCGTTCATTTCAACCCTTAACCCTGCACTTTCATGCGCCTATTTTGGTTGCTACCTGTTTGCGACTCGTTTGAATCAAAACGCAAGATGAAGATTGGAATGATGGAATCAAACTCCATAGGAAGAGAGAATTCATTCAGACTGGGGTTGTAAGAATAATGAGTAGATTCAGGAGCTCCACCGTTTGCGACACCGAGCCATTTCCCTCAGTGCCTCTAACCACCGATTACCATGCTCTTGGGGTCTTCATCTAGGGCGCCGAACGGTATTAATGTGACACAATCTCCTGGACAGGGTTGTCATACCTCCATGTAAGGTCTTAGTTTGACCGCTTTGGCCTTTTCCACATACAGGAATAGCATCTTTTTTCAAACTGAAACGGAATTATCGATGGCATGTAATCGGTCATTCGTTCTACAAGCATGTTTTCATTTTCTTTGCTCATCCTATATATTTCAGCTCTATTGCAGATGACATCACAAACATTGAAAACATGTTTTTACGACGTTTCTATGGAGTACAGACCCAAAAGACATGATGACCAAGTACTTCCATGATAATGAGAATTTTGGTCTGGAGAGCCATTACTCGAGCTATTTATTTGCGATCCAATTTTAACCGTAATGAATTCTAACATAAAGATTGGAATGAAGCGTACTACACCGAAGTTGGCTCATTAGTTGAGAAAATAGTATCAACATACAACAGGTTACGCATTGCTACACCGTTTACCAAGCTAACGACCAAATATTAAGCCAAGTTTTTCATAAGTTTAAATAAGATAGCGTTGTCAGATACAGACCAACACAAACATCTTATGAAAGTTTGGTCAAATCGGGCCAATGTGGCCATCGCTCTGCTGCGCTGAATGAACGACATTACACATGAAGTGTGCGTGTGGGGGGTGGGGGGCGTTTGGCGAGATTCAACGATAAGTTGAGGATTTTTTACGGTGTTTAATTTTTGAGAGAGGTTTGTGTTTTGTAATGTTAAACACCAACCACATCTTCTGGATGTGTTGAATCTAAACGTGTGTGCTTGCTTTATCCGCAATTCCTGTGGATTGTTGAACCAAGAATAGGAACCATTACCAGAGGGAAACAGAACCACATTTCAAAATCCATTGATAAGAATAGATTGCATTAACAAAAGCATCATTGTCGGCTGGTAAGGGGCTTCATTTTGTCCTCAAGATCTCTCGTTCCCGACTGAAGTGCTATGAATACTTCTTTTGTTGACTTTAAATCTATTTGTAAGGAGGTTAAGATTTAGCATTCTCAATTTCTTTCGACAAGGCGAATTTTAGCGCAACAGAAGATAGGTATCTTGTTTACAATCAAGCATGTTGCAGAGAACGGCTGGATATGCTGCGGCATACACGGAGAGAACAAATATAAATTTGCACTTCATCCGTGTGTATGAACTACGAGTAAGACCTCACATTCCGAAAAAAGGCCTGTGCATCTCTATGAATCAACCACGCTGTCCATCATTCGAGCAACTTTACATTTGGTGTGCAGATGCTTTCTTTCAGTCCGTTCCAAATCCAAACGAAGCTCAACTTATTTCACCCTTTTTCGCGTTATGCGCAGACAAATGGATATACACAGACGCATTTACTCAGTAGTTGAGCTGGGAATCAGGCTTGCTCGATTCCGTAACCAATCCGACTAATAAACCTTCGGATAATTATTTTACCTGGGTTGCCTCCAATCTTCAATTGTTCGGTTACACCCAGTCAGATGGGCTGTGTAGATTAGGAAAGCTTGAAACATGTCACGTGAATTGTATGCTGTCCACCGGCGCTTTTTCAAATGTGCGACATGGGGAAGATTGTCTGCACACTGGTTATCATGATAACCAATAGAAGCCCTTAAGAACATCGTTTGTTATGAGTTAAAGCCCTGATAGATGGGTGAAATTAGTAAGTTTAAACTGTAGTTCGAACAGAATTTTGATACAAAAATTTGGCATATTATGGAGACTTTTATTTGCAAATAACCAAATTAAAATACTTCGCTTATTTGTTAACTTAATGGACTTGCTGCAGTCAGTGTCTTTGTCCATTTGGCGCCAAGATTGTCGCACTGTTTGTTAGTCTGGGCCCATTGATCCATTGGCAGCTTAAACATGAGACAACTGGATGTTCGAATGAGTGCTAGAGTTAGCACACATTCGCAGAATCAGATCAGCATCGAAACGCTTCACATCTTCAGGCATCATGTAGTTGAAAATGTCCTGTCCTCGGTGGACTGAAGGGCCTGGAACAAACTACTGTTAAAACTATCCTGAGAAGTTATGGCGCATTCAAAATCTTACTGATCGGATTACAACGTTTTTCAAAGGGTTTTTTTTAATCACACTGGTTAATGAGTCGTAAATTTACTGGTTACTTTTTTACCGGAAGAATTCGTATTCAAAGAAGTATTCGTTGGTTTTATTTTGATCAAGACATATCCCATATAACTTTAGAGAAGAGATCAGTTTAATCTTTTCATAAAGCATAAGACGATGATCTTGTAAATTTGATGTACACTTTTATTTCACAAATGTGAATTCGCCTAGTTCTGCAGGATAATTTTTCAGACACTAGACCTCCGATGTTGATTGCCATCTGTATTAGCTTCTATGGGAAACCGATAAAAAGAGGAGATCATCCTAGAAGTGTCTTTTTACTCTAGGTTATGGGAATAACGAGGAACACGAACGTAATTTGCTCCGTGTCTCCATCCACATCCGAACTCGATTCAAGGAAACCAACGCAATCATGCCAATGAACTCCGATTTTCACTGATTTCTTATATTCGTGCTGGTCAAGGAATGGTCACCTGACTGCTTCTTCAGTTATTACCTACTGAATAATTGTCTTCGGCAAGTATGCACAAAAATATGCCTTAAATCATTCACTCTGTAATTATAAAATATCATTGACGAACTTAGCCTGCCTAGAATCGTAGGTCTCAATACAGTTTTATTTATTTAGTTTTCCTTTAGAGTTTCGGATGCAAAAATGTTATGGATACAGCTTAGGTTTTAAGTTCCTACACAACAGAATAGAGTTTAGAGCGTCAGGATGATGTCAAAATAACATTTAGCTTCTAAAGTGACAAATTTATCCAGAAAATATTGAGACTCAGGAATGCGGTTGCCTTGACAGATTTTCCCCCAGTTTCTGCTCAGGACTTATCTACTTTCTATCTCTATCTAACTGACTATTGCAACTCCTGTTTGGATAGTTTCTGTCCATGAGCAACATTACATTCGATGCGATTATTTTTTCTCTTTCGTTATAAAACCATTACATCGAAAAAAGGAACGTGCGTTTAAATCTAAGGACTATAATTTAATGAGGAACCTATCAAAACCATTTAATTTTGAAAGTTATCGTCTAAATTACGTTTACGCACACCAAATTCTTTCAGTCGGAATTCCTTGTGACTGCTCAAACAGCTCTACGGTTCTTCTATCAGAGGACACGCTCTGACAATGAGGATATGAACCATGGACTCATTAGACTAGCAAGCTTCCGGTTTACTTGAAGTCTTGATTGCCCCCGATTACCTCACACTATTCCTTGGGTGAATGATCCAAGAGAAACGTGTGAGCAGCGAACCAGATGGATTACAACCAATTCTGTTAAAAGTAGGCGCCAAGGCTCTGTTACGTGTCTAGTCCAAAACTGCAGTATTTCCCAATGATCAATGCGGATTGCTAGAGAACAGCCAGTGTTACACCAATTCATAGGAAAGGTTTCACAAACTTTCATCCTATGGCCAGCAATTCGAATGCCCTGGTCTTGGAGAAAATAACTTTAAGCAAGCTGCCTCCCATTTGAACATAACTGAGGTGAATGATTTTACTTATAATTGTGCACGATCTATCTTTGATGCCCCTGCTTCCTTAATGCATTTTATTCAGTCACTGCTTGCTACTAGATGTAAAGCTCTTCAGGATTTAGTGACGCATTCTGACTTATTGACAGAGTTCACCTTCTGTCTTTTCTTGGCAATCTGTGGATGTCCTAAGCAGTTACCTTGCCCTTCGTAAACAGTTTACACTCTACTTCACTTCCGAATTAGTGGTTAGCCCTTTGGGCTCCTACTTCTTTTCCATTTAGCTTCTAGGGTTTTTGCAATGAATTCCTGAGGAAGCAATACTCTGATTGCGTTATCTTTGGCTTACTCCTTCCCAACAGTTCTGTTCTCCCCATCAGCCGATCTCATACAGATATGCTCAATGGAAAAGATGAATATTAGGTTCACTTCCGAGCCAATAAGTATTTTTGAAGTTAGAAGACAAAACATCTAACTGTGCTCGTTCATTCGATGTGTCATCATTAATTCGTTTCTGCAGGACAACTTATCTGGGCCACGCGATCAGGTGATTATCCGCACCGATCCTTGCAAATCACTTTGCATGCCTAAAACCCGGAACGATCATGTTAGTCACTAAAATAGTTCTTTAAAATGGGCCAAAATCAACCATCCTACGAATATACCTGGGGCGTTTTGCACCTTAAATAGAATTTAAGGTGAATCCTCGGGAAGTTTACATGCCAAACGCTAATCATCGTGGGAGCGGAACGATTCTATCTCTTTATGAATCCCAAAATATTATGCACTGTCTAATCTTCCAAGGTTCGTCCAACGAAACTCGCATCCTGATAAATTTCGACGATTGAATGAACGAACAACTTCATGATCGTTTCTACTTTCATGTTCGGTCTAAAGATAAAACTCACTAGCGGAAATCTGTTACGCATATTCACCTATTTCATAAAGCGATCATTAGTAAAAATTATAATAAGTTGAGATCATTTCAAATACCCCAGTCTTCAAGTTCAGTTTTTTCTGTCTTTACTAATATGAACGAGATGATTATTCCGATTTCCGATTTCATTCAGGTGAACACGGTGCTGGATATATTGTGGACCGCGAAATCCTTTCGGACGAGGAGAAAAAAGAATTCGATGAGGGATGGGAAAACAATGCATTCAATCAGTTTGTCAGTGATCGAATAAGTGTACGCCGGCATTTACCGGACTACAGAGAAGGAACGTGAGTTGTTATTGCGACGATAATTTTCTCTTTCAATAAGTGGTGGATTAATCGTCATTTCCTTCAATGTTTTTAACCAGTTAGTTGCAGAGTCTTTTGGACCTCGACCTGGAAGACGGGAGACACCGATTCTACCTAGTCACTGTATGAATTTCGTCAAACCTCGTTTTCACATCTGTTGACCTCCGCGCGGTGAGGCCGCAACTGCGAATAAGGCGTGGTACTATAGACGATGGCTGGGCATGCGCAATACGCGTCCTCATCAGCGAAGCCGACTAATCTGAATTTGATGGGAAAATAAATTCTCCATCGAATAGAGCAAATGTTGGCACTATGCAACAGTTTCACCCCTGTTGGACATGATCAGTCAAACGAATCAATTGATCCAACTGAAGATTGAGCTTAGGACCTAACAGGAGGAACTTCATTCATGTTGGGGAATCTAATTAGTTTAGCACAATAGTCACGAGAAACTGAGTTTGCTCATTCTAGCTTTAATCTCGTGGGTTGCATTTCGGTTGGGAATGTTCCGTAACCAACTACTCACTGACTTGATAAGTTTTTGTTTAATAAAGAGTAAAAACACAGGAACTATAAAGAATTCAAATTTTTATTCTAAATTTTATCATATTTCTTTTATTGGATACAAATTTGAATAAAATTGGATACGATTTTCAGGAAGGAACAACAGTGAATGAAAAGCCTCGTAACGGCATCCGAAAAATACGGAATGGCAGGTGTCGGGGATAGAATTCGAGCTCAACCTACGGGGAATAATTTGGTAATCTTTACCGCTTGATCATCACCACCTAAGCATTGTAAAACTGATCCAACTTTATGGGTTCCAGCACTGGATACCTGATCAGTTTAATCAGAAAGGTTGAAAAAGTTATGCGAAGTCTCCCGTCTTTTCACTTGAAATGAACTTTGAAACGCGTTTACAGAATTTCGTTCTGGGTTGAAATAAAACAATCTGTTGGTATAGTCCAAGTAGCAAGCAGTAAAGGGTGTTTACGACATCTTGGTAAACTCCGGAGTGGCGTTATTCACTTAAAATAGGCTGTAAATAATGGACTGTTTGACATTGTGTACAAAATTTAAAGCATTCCGATCGGTATTCCAATTTTTCTTACAATAAATTCACGAGCATTTCTGATTGATGTTTGGCAAAATTCATTACTGTATTTATAAAAGTGTGGTGTAATGATGTAGTTTTTGTATCAATGAATTTGAACACAGATGAAGCAGAGGTACAGAGAATGTTTCCCATGTTTGAGGGGCAAGTGACACATTAGATCTGTAAGATAAGTCCACTTTCCAAATGAAAAGAAACTACCCCGAACTGTTCTATCTAAAAGAAATCACTCTCAATAGGTACATATTTCCTGCCTGGTCAAAGTTGGACCTTGCTGATGAATCCTGCATCCCAAAGTCGATTACTGTTAAGATCTAGTACTTCAAACGACTTTGACTAGGGGGCTCTTTGTTACGTGGTGTTGACGTGCAGACGGATGTTGAGAGATAGCCTGAATAGCTCAAGTGGTTATTGCGCTTGAAACACTTTCATAAACAAATTACAGCATGGCCAATTTTCATTCGTAAGAATATGTTTTATCTGAGCCACAGACTGAAATGTTCACCAACGTGTCATCCCCATTGATGCCTTTTACGTTTTAATAACTTTTATCGATTCTTTTGAGACTTGTAAATTTTAGAATTTTCGCCAACTAAAATACTTCAACCCAGACTAAAAGTAACAATTCATAAACTTTGCTGATCTTGATTGGCTATCCCTCAGATTACATTTTCGTGGACAATCCTTAGTTTATTCAATCAACCCTACTGGTCATATTAGTTTTACTTTCTCTCTCTCTCTCTCTGGATCATATTCACCATTTCATTTGGGATTTTAAATACGAATACTTGACGTGTGTTTGGTGACAGTGATTACACAAACGCCTTTAGTGTGAGGTATTCGGAGTTCAAATCCAGGTACGAAGATGGATATAGACTATTCCTGAGCTCTTGTGGGAGCAAAACTTAAGTCTGATAGTTATTAAAATAATGAATGAATAGACGAACCAAGAATTCTGCTTCAAGACGAAGTCTAAATAGCACTTAACCCGTGATACTACTGTAGAGTAACTGTGAATTCCATATAAAGCAATTATTATTTGAAAAGTAGAAGATGCAGCTGATATCTGCAAAACTATTTTACCGGGTTCTCTGTCGATTTTTTATCACCCGTCCAATGCATATGAAGATGCTTGACCAACGAGTATGCAAAAGACTTGCCGGCAACCTCAGTGGTCATTTGTTTCTTCAACGAGTGCTGGTCCACACTAATTCGTTCGGTGCATTCCGTACTGGACAATTCACCACCCCATCTGCTGAAAGAAATTATCCTGGTTGATGACTTCTCCAATCGAGGTACGTTTTGGATATTTCCAGTCAGTAGATGACACAGAAAAACTGAACGCAATTACAGCAATCTGTTTGAACTTTTCGCTTTCTTTATTATTGCATACAAAACTGAATAAGCGAATTTTGGTAAACAGAAGCAGTAAATAAAATGTCTGCCAAAGCGTTGTGAGGGTGATTAGCAGCAATTAATTACTGCCGTTACAAGCTAATAAACTGTCATTTCTATAAGCTGGTCCTTTATTGGCCAGTCAGATACCACTACCATGATCCCTTGATATGTGTAACCGCCTAATGCGACAGATCAAAAAATATATTTTCAAACATCATTTTCTACAAGTAGAAACTTTCTATTAGATGGGAATACGTTTTGTACTGAAAGGTTTCCCACAGTTGTCATCAAATTCGGCTTTTCTATCGAAAATTATTATTTCCCAAACAAACACCGAGAGAACGGCAATTCTTTGAGCAGGTACTGGAAGAGTTTCATACTTTCAGAAGAATCTAACGCGTATTTCTTTCAACTCAGTCAAACTCTATTGGTTAATGTTATCGGTTGCCAGTATTGTACCAATTCTTCCCAAATTCACTGTGTGAATGGCAAAATTGTACATCCGGTGGTTATTACTCAAAATTAGACGCTTTGTATCCAGTCCACAAAGTGGTTGTCATTAAGATTGTGCGAAACGATTGAGAGTTAGATGTTTGTGACAGTCGCAAACTACGAGCCATGGTCCATTTTCGCATTGTTTTTGAATTACCGACCTAGACCAGTCTGTGTGCATAACTTCGCCTAACACGTTCTCTTCAAAAATAAAAACGTTTTGATGTATGACACGTGGACATCTGTTCAACGAGAAGAGGAAGTCACTTCTTTCTCTCATCGATCGAGTCCAAATAAGTCAAAGCAAATTTTACTCCTCCAAAGTGTATATTTTCAGCAAGACATGCAATAAAAGCTAAGAGGATTGTCACTATAATGCTGGGAATATTCGAAGGTTCGAGATTTTCCTTAGGATAGGTGATGTTCGTTGGACCATTAAATAATAGAAAAGCAACGTACGAAATGATGCAGTTTCAGTAGGAAGATGAAAGTACAGAAGGGAGTCAACATTGGGAGCAAGTGATGTACACATTTCTCTCTCCATTACAACGTAACGGTAGCTGTTTTGAGATCAAAGGAAGTAAGTGGGGGTCAATCACAAAGGCGGCCGTTGTGGTAGTGGGAACTGTTCATACTAGGGAATGGACAATCAATCAATACATCATCAATAGACTTGTATGCGGTGAATTTTCCCTGAGTGGCAAATTTTGTTCTGTAAGATAAAGCTAATAGAAAAACAAGGAGTGGCGAAATGTGCTCTGTGGGACTGTTTAGACAATTACTAGAAAAAACAATAATTCCCTTAAAACCACCAAGAAATATGTTTGAGAAATCGTACACTTTATCGAAAAATGAGTCAAACGAATTCCTATGGAAGAGATATTAAATTAGGTATTCTAAAGATTGGATAAACAACGTCCAGTCCAAATAGACTGAATATGAAGATAAACTGAGGGGAACATGGTAGTTTCGTTGGGGTTCACTCGATGCAGCAACACCTTTTCAAAAGCTTTCGGTAACAAATAGATACAAATAACGAGATGGCATTTTTCCAAACCTTTCGTGGGGACTGGTCTCATCCGGAGTGACACCGTTTTGCACAAGCTTTCAAACGTGTGAGTCTTACCTATTTTATCCTATTAAAAACAAACCTTGTTTCCTGAAAATATCTAATTCACTCATCAAAGTTTGCCAACGTATGTTAGGAGTTCGGGACAAAACTTATGTGATCTGCATCCGACAGAAGAGGTCTGGAAAGAGTTTGGCTCTTGCTTTCCCAAATCAGTTAAATGTTATTCATGTGACAATGGAAAGAATTGTTTGCCATGATAACGTTTATTAAATCAATCGATAGCTGAAAAATAAAGAATGGTATCGGTTTATTCGCCACTTCTGATCAGACCATTACAGTAAACAGCCAAAGAAGTAAATATACCATAGCGTAATAATCCCTGGTGAAAGTGGTTGTACAATCATTGTGATGGTTGATGTTGGAGACTGTGTCAAACTGGTGTCTGTTTCGCAGTCCCAGATCTTAGGCAAAGGCAGATGTGAGGTCTTAACCAACTGTTTCGGGGAACACAGCATAGGTCGGTTCAGCCTGATCCTGACTGGGGACTGTAATGGCCAGATCATAAGTGCCAAAAACGGATCTATTTTTTCCATTTTCAAACTTCTCTGACAGGACAGTGAATAAATTTTCTGGTTAGAATGCGTATATTCTCCAAAAGGTATGAAGAGATTTTCGCTCTGTAGTTCAGTGTCAGAATTTGATCCGGCGTGAAGCAGTTGACGACAGCTTGGCGGTGTATGCAATGCAGGACGCGTTAGACTTCTCCACAAGGAACTTAACGATCAGTCTAGACAGAAGTCAGGAAAACTGAATGATATCATTCTATGGCCCTAGTGCATTTGTGCACATGAGATCTAAGTAAACCCATATAAGGTGAAGCAACGCATGACGCAAAAAATACAATAAAAAAAATTTGAAATTCATGGACAAGTCTAACAACAACAACAACAATTCAAGTGATCAGTGTAACAATCTCTCTCTCTGGTTATCACTAAATTTGTCTTCCAAAATCACTGGAGCATTTACGCTATTGCCGATGTGTCAATCACCAAAAGTTCGACAATCTCGGTGGAATTTAAACCCACTCTCTTATGTGGTCGATCCAAAAGTCTCGGTAAGTGGGAAGGGCTATAAAATGTAAAAGCATCCGAAAGTTATACGTGGCTTTGTAGCTCAGCTGGTATTGGCGAGTTCCACTATCAGATCCTAATCCCTAAATAGTTGAGTTACTTGAAAATTTTCAGTAAAAGTGTTCATTACCAAAAGAATATTATTTGAGGGACAATGGGATAAAGGGATAATTTTCTGAATGTATATCTGCTTACTCTAGGATTTGCCAAAAAGACAATTAGGCATAAATAGCCATAAGATCATAATTCTTATGAACAAAAGCTGTTCTTTCGAGAGTGCAGAAAAATATCACTTTATATAATCTAACCTCCTCAGAATGATTTCAGAAACTCAATTCCGACCAAAGTAAGTCAACATGAATCCCGGGAGAAGAGTTCAAGCACCGTTTGATCTGGAGAATCCTCGTCTGATTTTCTACTACGTCTATACTCTGTTGATGGCTTAAAAAGACCATATTTTGGTTGGTTTTATGTGCAGTATCTGAATGGCTGGAAAGGGTTTCCTGGTACTGTGTTTTCATGAAGCAGTGCCAGTTTGATTTTGCTGGATTGCTTACTAAGCCCCCAATCCGTCTTTGGCAGATCAACATATCTATGGTTAAAAATTAACTATTTTTAATGTTTTTATTAACGATCAACTTCATTCAGACTCATTGTATCACTTATTTTGAAATTTTTTGATATGATAATAATATAACGATGAAGTGTTTTTTGTAACTTCGTATTCGGGTGTAAATGTGTGTGATAACTGACAAAGATCATAGGACAGCTGTTTCCTCCTGTTTGAGACACGTCAGCAGTGCGTACTTTTTCTGTCCCTGTCAGAAGTCGAATCGTGAACCTTCTGATGGGGCGTTTATAACTGTTTTCAAATATGAAAGATAAACGTATGTGATTAGTTCATTAGTTTAAACGGTTTGTCAAATTTATAGGAACACATGGATCAGGAGGGGACCCACATCACTGCAGAAATTTCCCAATGACCTTTTTCACATGTGATGTGTCACACCATGTTGCGGCATCTTGGACTGTTTGAGGCTATGATTTGGTTCTTTATGTAGGTTGGGACGGGGGAAAAGCAACTGGAATGTGGTAGTCACTTTTTTGTTTGCAAGGTGGTAGGTTTAAGCTTTTCATTGCTACGGTTTGTATAGTGCACCAACCAAACGTGTTGTGCGAGATTACGAAACTTAGGATCAGTATATTCCTCAATAAAGCTCATCGCTTTGGTTTACTCTGATAATAATGATAATAATGGTATCGTTAGCAGTAATGCTTTTACGTCCTAAACTGATACATAACTGCACAGTTAAGTTTACGGAAAGGAGTTTTGATCAGTCAAAGGGTACACGGGGAAATACCGAAGCGGGGAAGAGGAAAGGTTGTCTTGATATTGAAACAACCGACCTCTAAGCAGTTGTTATGATGATGTCAACCACTGTGAACATAACTAAATGTAAAACCATAAATGTAAACTATAAACTAAATCATATTAGAAGTTTGCCTTGTATTATTCTTCACTATCATAAGAATGACAAATACAGTTAATTTTATTTGCCCTCACTACGAACACTGGAATTAGTGTTTTGCTTAGTGTACCTTAGAACTGGTTGCCGACTCCCTCCACTCTAGTCTCAGCCTCTAATCTCTGATATTAGAGTTACTTGCATTACTAACCATCTTTGCGGCTGACCCAATCTGTGCAAACAACTGAAGCAGCATTGCTTTACACGCGTTTGCTAAAGCGTCTGGACTATTGATTCCGCATGAATTAAGCTCCATTCCGGAGTAAAACTCAG
>UZAN01043028.1:28589-44010 GCA_900618425.1 Echinostoma caproni
TAGTTTCCCAGTTCGCTTTTTTTGCTCATCACCCAAAAAGGCAGGGGCTTCGACAAATTAGTTCATTCAGGCTCGGCTGAAAGTAGACAGATTATGTAGAAATCCTACAAAGCAAAATGTGTTATTGCTTATTTCATACAAATTGTCAAATGATTGTAGCTGTGTATTGTCTTATTAATTTTAGCATATGATTATCAGTAGGATGCCACGAAAGTACTGGCCACTGACGTCGTAACCGAGGAGAGGGGGATCTGACTTGCAACGCGAAGCTTTACATTTCGAGTCACGCTAGAAATTGCATTTGAATCCGAACAAAGATGAAAACAGCTGTATTTATGGTCCATAATATTAAGGTGAAATCACTTACCAAATCAATTCTCGGTCAGATCAAACGAGTCCAAGCGGAATCGGATGTTGACATTAGTTCCTGCTTATGTCGGCCACCAATCTCTTGTCCCTCCCTTTCAGTTGCATTATACATTAAAATGATGCAGAACTAAGTTGATGAGTATTCTGCGTAGATTGGAGAGCAGTAGCAACTGAGATGATTTGATCAATCAGTTGAGGACTATGTAAGGACTATGAAAGAAAATCCATAGTGATGGGTATCTCGATATTATTTTGTGATTGAGTACCTGCATGTTTCATGAACACTCACATGCATATCCATTCAACAAGGGTAAACTGATCGAAAAACAAGCGGAGATATTAGTCATCATATTTTCTGGAAATACACTTTAAATTGATAGTGCTGCCTCAAACAATATACTCTCGGATGACCTTGAGAGTTTGTGAGTTTACCCTGATCCTTAGTGGAATACAGAGTGAGTGGGTGAGAGGGTTAGAGGAGGGCAACGAGGTTAACAAAAACAGGTTGATCAACTGGTTTCATAATTTTGGAGTTGTTTAGAGCTGATAAATTTATTTAAGCTATTGGAACTCAACCTTTAGGCTTATCGCTTTTAAGTTATTGTTCCTGCATTTCCCTAAGCTGACTGCCAGCCGACCATATCGAAATCAAAGGCGCGGTGATAATTATCTTTCTTTTCTTTTTCCTTTCATTATTTCCATTTTTACTTTCTTTCTATTGAATATACAAAAATACAATTTTCAGGAAGGGAGAATCGGATAATCCAAGGACTGCCATTCAACATAATGGGGAAAGCCAGGCGATGGTATTGGGATTAGAGCAAACATCCCCGGGGTGATATTGCAAAATAATTACAAACGGCTTCGTTTAAGAAATTAGAGGCACAGTTTCCCCCTAACGAATTTCAATAGAGAAGCCGAAACACAAGTGTAAACAATGTATCCTGGATCATTTTATTGCATCTATAGATGAGCATACTGCAGTTTGTGTTCATTATTGTGATCAGAAGTACTTCGAGGTACCAGCCGTTCAAAACTGCCATCCTCAACTGTGTGAACACGATGAAAGACGTATCACTCTGGCGCTTTCTGTGTAACAAGTGTGACTGGTAGATGATTTTGACCGCAATCTTTCTCAGCTTATGTTTCCTTCATTTCTGACCATATGTTTGTGATGACAAAAGATGCACTATGCAAGTGAACAGGCGCAGCGAAATGATCCAGGATACATTATGCAAACCTGTTTTTAGATTATGTATTCAAAAACTGCTTCGTCGATTGGTCTTAATTCGCTGTTGTATTTTGGTGAAAACTACTATGACTGACCTGATGAGATTGTTCAAATTCAGTTCGGACGTTTTTATGTGCTTTGACACGAAGTACGACTCGATATCCCTTTGACGAGCACGTATCCCCAACTCACAACTTATCGCTCTCATCGCCCAATGCAGAACTCCCACAATTGCTGGAGGACTGTTTTCCATTCATCGAGATTTCTTTGCCAAACTGGGCTACTACGATCCGGGCATGGAGGTTTGGGGTGGCGAAAATTTGGAGATTTCTTTTAAAGTAAGTAATTATATGGAGCTACGAACGTTTAATCAAATGCTTAAAGGTGGCTGAAAATTTGATTCAAGGCAAATGAAAATTTTTAAGAAATTTCTATTGAAGAAGTGTCTATAGAATCCAACAACAATAATATTTAGTTATTTTAAAAACTTATAGAGTGAAGCGAAGGAGGATTAAGTTTCGATTCCGTGATGCGTTTTGTTACATACACAGAGTGAATGAAACATTCATTAAGAAGCTAGAAAGCACCTTAAAGCGGTTTCGTACATTTACCAAACTGAAGATCGAACCCCGTAGGTCACAGACGGAAGACGAAAATACCGTCCATTTGATCACAGGTCGTTTCCTCAGGCTGTTTTGCATAGCCACTGTGAGATGTAACGTAACTTACTCTTGTTAGTATGTTGCAAGGATCCCACCTGGATAAACCAATTAATAACGTTCAGGGTTATGGCCTGACCGAAAATATTGCGAACCTGAGTGATGAGCAGATGTTTAAACAGTCCCACGGAGCGAATTCGTGTTCTTATGATAGGGAAATCTAAAACGGTTAGCACAGCTGAGCATAGCCGACTTATCTTCTAGTTCACGTCTCGTTAGCTCGGTGTATGGGGAAATTGAGATAGGAAACTGTGCAGTTTGTAGAGAAACAAAATAGGGTTGTAGAGAAGGCATATCAATATCTTTTACTTATTGTATGTACAAGTAACGTAATTTATAGGTCTTCATAGAACAGATACTCTGTTGCTCGTTTGTGAAAACAAAGGCAGTTATCCTAAAAAGTGGAAATAATGAACAATTGTGTTGGATGGAATAGTGCGGGGACCGCTAGGTTGTCAAGATGATTCCTTATATCTGAAAAATTTATCACATCCATCGATAGCGACAGATGAGCTTCCAGATGCTTTGGGTTAAAGTTTAGCTACTCATTGGAGGTCACGCATGTCTGGTAGCCCATTGGAACAGAAATCCTCGACGCTCTGATTTGACTCCCTGTAGATTTTATGCTTCTGTACGTGTGATACTTTAAAAAAAATTAGGATGCTCCGCACATTTTCAAGAGTTCTTCATTGATCGAAAACCGATGAAGATAGCTCCCGGAAAATATATCGTATGTGGTATGGGACTTTTTATTGTCTGTTATCATTATGGTTATATAAAGAATACTTTGAGGAAATTGTGTGCTAATAAATACTAATAATTTAGGGGAGATGGAGAAGACCTTTCATATATCGTTTATAAGATATGGATGGCTATTGAATTTGAAAAAAGACAGACAGAATAGGAAGTAGAAGACACTTTTTACTGATAAATCATTGAACAAGTACAAAATAAATATAATTTTAATGCTTGAATTGGTGTCAACCGTTTATTTTAATTTGGAATGTAGTTGTACTCGTATTGCATTTCTTTTCATCATGTACCGTTTCCTATCCGGATCGGGTGGGATAGACATGGATGTGTGGTGGCACTTTGGAGATTGTCGTTTGTAGTCATATTGGTCACGTATTTCGCACACGCAATCCCTACATGTCGGAGACCAGTTCAGATATGCCATTGCGAAGAAACATGGTCCGAATGGCTGAGGTTTGGCTGGACGAATATCGAAACTTTTTCTACGAGCGATTCCAATATCAACTGGTGAGTCGTCGATGTATGATCCTTAATTTAGTTTACCGAACTGTCCTTACCACTCACAAGTAGAACTTTCATGATCGAGAATGTCAGTGTCCCTAGGTGCAACAGCAAACTTACGAAAGATCTGTAGTGTAAAGTTAGAAATTTCGCGTTCTCATAAGACCTAATTAATTAATGAATACATGTCTACTTATTGTTGCGTGCTTTTACAATGATTGCATAGTTATTCGTTCATTCTATCGATTGTCGGTATTCCTCGGGATGTGCATAAATTGTTTTATCCACACATGGGTGAACGTTGAGCAGAAGAAATCCTGTTGCCTCCATTGTGAATAGCACATGACGATGAAACTGTATGACAGTCAACCGCGAACCGTGCTCAGGGGGAATGCCTCGGTCATGTTGACAATGTGATTTGTTACAGTTAGGTGTGAACCCACTGCACTACCCGGGGTTCGATCATGGATGGTGGTGTTCACAAATCTGTTCGACATGTGACGTACTTAATTTGCTTCAAAGGAATAAGTAAATGAGTATACAATGAAAGAAACGGTAGCTGATTCAGACATTTAATTTTCCGGCTGTAATTATCATGGACTTAAACGCGAATAAAATATTTAGCTTCGCTACACGGCAGGCCCTAATTATTGTATCAGATCGGCTCCTTTGCAGATATTGGAGGAATAAAGCTATATGTTTACAGTGGGTAACAACCAGTTGGCTTGGAAAGCTTTCACGTACGAATTTAGGCTATTTCCACTTTTGTTCATCGTATGCTCTACAAACATGAACTATGAGGCTACATGGAAGTCGCTGATCAGTTTAACTTTTGATCATCCACCAAACTTGCAAAGGGATCCACCTAGTAACATGTAGGCTGCTAGCCATGTAAGGTTTTGGATTAGCATCTACTACAATCCCTGATCGAGCTACGAATGCTGAGTTTTATATTTAAATTATGTTTGTTGGTAGATCACACAGGTAAAAGCTTGGTGAATCAACTGATAGTGGATGCGATGCACAAAAGTGTGGGCGGTGTTTATACGTGTGTTTCATTCTCCTTTGTGTTACCTCTACTAATTTTTCCACCTGAAACGACGAGGTATTGTAAATCGACTTTTTTGAACTGTCGTCTTCGAAAATCTAAACTTAACTGGGCTATCTTGTTAAGTGATAGACGTTCCAGGACACCAAATGCGAGTGAAGATCGATTTCAGTAACCGGAGTGTTTCCTATTTGAAGTCTTTGATTAATGTTTTCTAGTGCTAGATAGAGAACCAAATGTCTTTTTACTGTAAGCAGCATAAGGCTGCAGAAAGAGTTACATTAGCGGTTCCAATTTATATCCCTATGCACTAAACGCTGCAATGGAACNGGTTGCCACTATTATCTATCAAATTAAGATGCAGCACGTAGATTTGTTTGGTTTTGGAGCTGTAGAATACATTCAGTTTATTTACCACATAATGAACACACGGGTTCGCGTGGTTCGAATCTCTACAAAAATGTGAAAAAATGCACATTGCTGATGAGTTTCAACAGGGACACGACGGGTGTCCAGTGCTCTTGGTTGTCCATCATACACCTGTGCTAACCTCAAGCTATCCTCCAGCCGGGCATTTACATCTCTAAAAACTAATGACAAATTAACAACAACTTGCCCACATTTTCTGTTAGTCTACAAACTGATATTTAAGTCAGGGCTCTCAGTTACTTGCGGAAATATCAATACGATTATATCGTTCCATCGTGAATTTCTTCACTCTTTGCTACGGCCCACGATGCCTCCATTTTCTATGCATAGTGCCAATAAAGTAACAACATAGTATGAATGCCATTCCCCAAGATTGATTTGCATAGCATTTCTGACCAAACATTTGATAGAACTCGAAGAGTTGGAATCAACAGTGTGAAATATTCTAGTGTAGTAATCATGACTTCAAAAGTTGATGCTTATTTGATTTTAAGATGCTTTTGAAAAATGAAACCATTTATTGGATTCAGAAATTTGTCGATTCACCGTATAATGACATTTCTGTTTTCATTCTCAGGGCGATTATGGAAACGTATCCGATCGCAGAGAAATCCGTGATCGTTTGAAGTGTCATTCATTCAAATGGTACTTGGATAACATTTTTCCGGAACTATTTGTTCCATCGAAAGCACAAGCATCCGGAGATGTAAGTACGATGCGGATTGGGTTTCATTGTGTAGAGGCTGGTAAACTGTTGCTGAAATATTGTGAAGTATTACATGGTTTCATGCAACCAATTCCCTTTAACATTTCCATGAGAGCAGGAATGAGCACCATGATGACAGGATGTGCTTAATTCTACACATCCTATAGTCAGAATGATTCTCTCATGAAAATAATGCATGATTATTTGAGCAAAATGCAATTTTAAAGGACTATCAGTATCTTGTGTATTGTTTCCTAAGAAAATTATTTCTGATTTCTGGACTTCTGCCTTATACGGGGCAACTTGGCGGTATTTCGCTCGCATGCAAATCATGGAAATTTTTCTTTATAGAAAGACTTTTAAACTATGAATTGTTTGGCACACTAAGGATTTAGACGTGTGTGAAGTACACAGATACACACGCGCGCGCATTGGGTAGACCATCTTACAGCAGACTTCATTTCACATTGTCCGTCCTGCGCATGATCAGTCTACCGGTGTTTCCTTATTGCACATTCATGAGTCCAGTTGTAACCTCATCCATCTCTCACCCATGTAATCATGACAGATGGTGTAAATCCCAAGTGATGTTGATCTTTTCTCTCTCTACTCCAATCAGATTGAAAGTTACGCCTTTCCTTTTTGTGCGGATGCCTCATCAGACATTAATCGAAAGGATCTTCACCTCATTCAGCCATACCCATGTCACAAGCGCGGTGGACATCAAGTGAGTCTCCCATTCGGCTCTAGTAAAACCTGTCCGATTAGAAGAGAACACTTTGATTCCAGGAAAACAGGAGTGTGACAATGATAGTCCAAAATGAGTAATTTCAAGTAATTCAAGGATTAAAAGCCATAAATGACAGAGTTTGAAGATCATTGTTAACAATTTATCTGATTATATAACACCAAGAACTAAATGTGAATTATTAGCATTCCTTCACGGAACTGTCGCGTTTATGTCAAGAAAAACAAAAGTATTTGCCTGAAACAATTTTGTTCTTGTTGGGCAGGAAATTATATCGCAAATTTAGAGTTCTCGAAGACAATTGTTTTCCACTACATAACCATCTGCTTTTCACTGAAGAAACTACTTTTGTTCCCTAAAATTGCAAATCACTAAAGCGAAGCTAATTGACTTGCTTTCATTCCGACATACATAAAGATGTGTATATCATACAATAGTCTCCTTTCTTCCCAGTTATGGCATTCATTTGATATGTATTTAGTTTTATTTGACGAAACTTTTGTTACATCAATTAATCTAAATCGTGTATCGCCATTGGTTGGGCAAACTGTGTTGCCCGCGGACAGATTTGGGATGTTGAAAACTAGCTACATATCATTTCCATTGAAATGTGGCCAGAATTATTGTCAACCATTTTGTATTGTTGATTATAGGGATAAATTTGTAACAGTTATTTGTTGCTTCCGTTACTACTTTTATTGAGCAGACAATTCTGAAGTCATACATCAGTAAAGGGAGACAGCCAGCCACCAAATTTTACGAAAAATTGGGCGGTAGAAGCATTGAAATATGGAGCTCTAAGGTGGTGTTATGATGGTTGAGGTTACTTGACAACCAACGGTCACGGTAAATAATATCCACTGGAAAAATGCTAAATATTGAAGGCCAGTCTTCTTTTATATTTTTCACTCTGAAGCAATGAGCTTTTTACCAATGGAACATTTGTATGGCACTTTTCTAAGTTGGTGCATTTTTGTAGTGATCAAGCGATGTTAGACACCGTCACATCTCTCAGGAACCGAGGTTTTGAACCCCATCAAGGATGTCTCACTTCATCTTGTTCTGTTAATCACATCTTTGGTTACTTTGCCGCTCTCCTACTGAAATAAAACTAGCGACAAAAAGGTTGCACATACACCTCTCTAGATTTTTGGATTATCTCAGCTTCCACATGCGTGTTCATCAGTATTTTTCAAGAATTTCAACGGCAACCAAATGAAGAGGCAAAATACCAAATTCCACCAAATTATCTTCAATTTTAACGAAAATTCATTGAAAAAGAAACCGAATTTCCATTTCAACAAAAGAATTGCATCAGAATTCGCACATCTGACTCGTTTTTGCAACTAATGCGATAGGCATCCCGAGGTTTTGCTTGGTCCCGGCAACTGGTAACCGTGGTGAGGCCGTGGTTGACAGACTGGTGTAAGATACCGCCATGTTCACGTCACTCCCAATGACCTTGAAAGAACAAAGACATCCAAGTAAGTCAGTACAAGACAGTACCATCTGTGGAGTGATGAAAGAAGCCTACTGATAAGACGAACTCAAAGATTGATGTCTTTTGTCAGATCAATGTTAGTACACATAAAATAGCCAAACCATGTTCCGATAGCATTTTGGCGCGTTATTTGAAGCGGAAACAGTCAAAAATCGATCATAAACAGATTAGGCAGCAGACAAAGCCCTCGGAGAAACGTAAAAGCAGATTGCTACGTATGACCTAAAACTCAGTAAGTCATGCATTGAAGAGGCAAACGGTGATTTAATTAAAGCTTTTGGTGTGAAGTGTAGAACAAACACTTGAAAAGTTTATAATGGAAAATAGGAGGAAACGCAAAGACACATAACTTGAGCGACTTCACAAACAGAGAGGCTTTTATTGCGAACTTAAAATCATGTAATTTGGAGAAATGAAATTTCGTTTACATTAGCGACAAAAACGAATTCAATTTAGATGGATCGGACCCGTGGAACCCCTGGTGTGATCGGTGGAAGAAAGCGGATTGATGATCCGTGATAGTACGATTTGCCTTATCAAAAAGGGACCCGACTCAAGTTGCTTTAATGCTCGAGGTTCAAGATTCGATGCACTAGAGTGGCACCTTTGCTTGCGGTAGAATCGGATAATCTGTCTGAAGCCATTTTCCAGCAGGACACAGCCGCAGTTCATTACTCGTATCTAACAAAATACTGGTTATCATTTGGTGGCATCAAAACAATGGTGTGATCTGCGTGTAGCCCATATTTGAACCAAATAGAGAACACTTGATCTTCACATGCCCAAAATGCTCCCCAACAACTCACAGTTTCCACCAAAAACACCAATTAAAGGCATTGTTGATTATGGAGTGGAATAATATCGACATAGACCTGAATCGAAATTTCATACTGAGCAACAAAGTGACTTTAATTGGCAGAGTTGAAGGGAGGTGTGATGTTTTTGTCGCGAAGAAAATTCTGTTTCTTTTTACCTATTTTCGTTAAATTGGAGTTTGATCTTTCGGCTTTCATTTGTTTGCCATCAAAAATGCTGATAGTTTTGCATGTGGAAGCGGAGGTAATCCAACAATCTACCGGGTGTGGCTGGTTGTTTAATTTTCAGCCAGTAAACAGGGTTAAAATTTATTTTATTTTTGTTTTGTCCAAATTAAACAGTTTTGATCGGAAAGATTTCTTACACATTCACCGCATTCTTCTTGTTGAACTACAGGATTGAATTAGATTTCCGTGGTGGTACATCTTTTTCTTATGCAATTTTACGCAGCTTATTAAGTACGGCGTAGAAGAAAGTTGCGCAAAAAGGCGAAATGAAGAAGAATTTTAATGATTTGTTATGTTTATTCTCTACACGTGAATACTGCTATGTCTACAACCGAGTTTTCAAAGTTAATAGAAAGAAACGAAGAATAAATTTCTCTAGAGAAAGTAGGTATATAACTATCTAGATGTATAACCACACTTCCTACTTGCTTCTCTGTTTTTCCCATCTCCACTCAACAAAAAAACATCCCAACCGCAGTTTTGGTTTCTGTCACAAGGAAACGAAATTCGGCGCGACAAAATGTGCTGGACAGTGGCCGATGATTGGCGCACAATCGTGATGACTAATTGTCACGGTCAAAGAGAAACTCAAGAGTTCGTCTATACAAGGGTAACTGCGGCTTATTTGTCTAATCGATTTCTCCCTTCCCCACTATAATGTTCTGGTTTCTTTTGCCTAGTCTCAGACACCGGGTTGGAGGGATTAAATGATAAACTTCATGCACACAACGGTGGAAAACCGATAATTATCACTCTTAATAGTGCTCAGGACATCGCTCCATACTTAGGATTTATTTATAAATGGATCCATAACTCAGATCCCAATAGAATAATAGAGTAACTGTCAATATAAAATATTGACAGTCGTATATGAATGATTTAATAGAGTGCAGTCTTTTGCGCTCGTTCAGACTCATCTTAAGCTGCAGTTGCGAGAGTTTACCGGATGTTTAACTTTTCTGAACAGTATCACGCAGCACATAATGAAAACGTAAATCAGTAAGCTAGTGGTTATGCCAATACAACAGATATATCCTTTACAGGTAAATCTTTGTGAAAAAGACCTAAAAAAGACTATATCGTTGTTGTACACTAACTGCTTTCTGGTTTCACTTATGTAGGGTACATTTTGAATGATCCCTTTAATTTATGGATTCCATTCCGCTCAAAAATCTATGTAACCAAACTTGGTTCCTTGTTGGCAGGATTTCCCAGTGATAAGCCTCAGGTTCCCGTGAAACTTTGTTTTGATGAGATTTTGTTTCCATTTCAGTTAAAGCATTTGGTTTTCTGAAATGTTGGTCTGTAGTAATTGTACTATGCACTGATCACGAAGTACGAATTACGAATTAGAAATCACGGACTAGCAAACACGGACGCAACGTAAGCGCTAGATCACACTGGTACTTGCACGCAATATCCCACGTAACGGAGAAGAGCAGAAAAGGCTACAGGTATAGTAGTTCGTTTATTGAAAGGAATCAGGGGATTAAGTAATATGTACAAAACAAGCTCTGTGGTCATCCAAGCCTCCGCCAATCGCGTGCTAATATTTCTGGTGTTGTTCAGCTTCTGTTTCGGCCACACGGTTTCTGATTGGTTGATACAATCCACCTATGGTCTGCAGTTCGGAAGCTGTTACATGTACGCGCATTTCTGACATCACCTGGAAGGCTTGAAGCTTGTCTGAAAACTGTGACTTGTCTCTCCGTGGTATGCATCTTGTAGGCCAGGGTCACCACACGGTCCCATGACTGAAATTCTTCGACTGGGCCCAGAAACATAAACCGTTGATTAAAGAACACAAAGCAATTGAAAGCAGTTGCTATATGAGATTAATCATAATTTCAGTAGCTCTTCAGTTCGTTCTAGTTTAGAAAATTGATTTTCGAAACTTTTGTATTTCATAGGTATATTTTACTCTATCGGCAAAAATTAATCGGTACAGTTTTCTAGTTGAGGAAATTTATCGTATACAAATAAAAGTAATAATAACAATGTATATTTCAAAGTAAGCATTATTTTTCTTAGTTGTATACAACGAAATCCAACAAAACAGTACCAAATCGACTTGCCGATAGAATAAAATAGGCTTTACCGTGATCACGATAAAGTTCGGGCAGCATGTAGAATGCATGATTAAATGTGCACAAAGTATGGCCACTATAAGATGATATTGTTATCGAAAAAATAAAATGTACAGATGATCAAGAAAGAACCATGAATTTGTATTGATGGATTTTACCCGCTCAAATCAAGGGAGACCACAAAGCGGACACATTGTCATTCTGTGGCGGTAAACGGAGAATATGGGCAAGTTCTTCATTCCGTGCACATGCTCCACGCCAGAAGCAACTGTTGTATTCCAAATCATCGAACTTTACTGAATCCACAAGAGGCATCTGTTGACAGAGATCAGTACGACAGTGAGTTAATAAAAGCACACCCGAAAAAGCCATTAGAAGAAGGTAGAACCCAAGGTGCACATGACGCTTCAGATTTCCGTGATCTTCACAGGACACTACTCATTGATACAACTTGAAAATTTTTAAAAAGAAGAAAAAGGATGGAAATCGCATTAGGAAACAATACACCAGTAAGGATCCGGGACTATATTGCACCAGCCTCTAACTCGAGGGCCACTTGAATTCTTCAGGACCAGGCATCTAGCCGATAACGGGAAAGTGAGCCTGAATAAACACAGCTTCGATACTGGTGGTGATGATTTGTGGAACTGTACGGAGAGAGTGGTTATTCTGGATGAGTAGTGGGGTTAGGTTACAGTTAATTATACCCGATAACCGGCAGTAATCAGCCTTTGTGTTGGTGACGTGTGATCAAAACCTTCTAGAAAACAAAGGATTTTCATAGACGAGTGTTAGTTTTACTTCTTGAGTCTCCAAGCTCAAGAGGTGCACTTTGAAGGGTAGCAGGTTCTATTTGTGAAGAGAAATACCTTATCGGTGTTCGTCACAGCAGGATAACAAAAGCAATAATCAAAACTGTAATTCATTTGGTCCAACTTGTTTCAGTACTCTCAGATCTGAATATCAAATTTCAGAACGTAAGTGCCTCATCAGTATATGTTACAACTGGAGCAATGACGAACAGAACAGCCTCCTCGCTCTTAACCGACTAAAGAAAATGAGAGGAAATATTACACTGGGAATAGATAGCTGTAATCAAGCGATAGCAGGTCAGAGTCCTGAAGAATTTATTAAAATGTTTAAGCAAATTAACGTCGAAGTTAGTGGGGCGGTAAAATACGAAAGCACTTAATCAACCTGGGACACAAGGGCGTTTTAATCGGTGTAGATTTAGCCCTTTGCGTCCATGGATTTAGTTGAGTACCTAAACCTTTTCCACAATAATGAATACACATTTATTCTCTTGCCTGCTTCCAGGATAATTTGCTTAAACACAAAGGCCTCTGTGTGGAGATATCCGCGGATTTAGTTCATATAAATCTGGCTCCATGCACAGGCATACTACGGCAAAAGTGGAAATTCATGAGGAAAGCCGTCCCACCACCGACGTCGCCAGAAAACATATTGGCTTCGGAGACCGTCGAAAATCCCGAGAAAGAAAACGTCTGAGATCCTAATTTAGTCTCTTCACATCCCACACCGGTTTATACTAGGTTCTATTTGTTTTTCGATTTCCCCTCATTTGGCTTTTTACAATGAAACTTCTCAAAGGAACACTTTTCATTTTTTTTAATCTTTTGATACTTTGCTCGTCAGCAAATACCTTAATGCTTTCTACCCCGAGGAATTTCATTTCCAAGGGCATCATCAATTTTGTTTCTTTATCTCACTCTTTTCTAAAAGTTTTACTTTTCTGACCATTATGCTGTGTTTTCCCAGTGTATTCCGTTTGATCTGTTGCGATTTGAAAACGAAACAAAGCCCTCCGAATTCTTCTGTAAAGCATTATTGTGATAAGTACGAATCAGGCTTGACAATTAATTATCTTTATCATTTTTATCCGTTTTGTTTACTTTCTTTTATTAAATAAATTCTGATGAAATGCTTAAGAAGTAAGAAGCGGCCACTCAAAGGGTTGCCTTACAAAACTCAGAAATTAGGCAAAGTTACGTGGTGGAGATGGGATTCGAACATACTTCCACCGGAAAGATAATTTGGTTACATTTGCTGCTTGACGACAAACAGCAGATTTTACATTTTCTACTTCGTGACCCGCAAAGCAAAGGCAGGTTCATGTATGAAAATCCCAGTCACTTGTGTTGTAGCAGTTACTAGATCCATTTGCATTACGTCGGTTCTTTCTTCATTTGAGTCAAGGCTGCAGCCATCAGCATCATCAATAAATGGATAGGACAGGTTAGGTCACAAGACTTGCGACGGAGTCATAAGCAGTCCAGTTTCTTGCACCAATGAGCTTGGGAGCATCACGGCGCTCCGACAATTGTGTTATTTAGTTCACGTAGACGTTAGTGAGTGCGGTTCTGAAAAGGAAAACGCACTTCTGATGGTTCCTCGGAGTCGCAGTACACGTCTGAGGTTTTGCCAGGATCAAAGCCACAGCTCGCAACCCTCCGCTTCGAGCTACCCAGAGTAAGAGATGTGTTGTGGAGAAGAAACATGATTTAAAGGTGGTGATACCGGTTGTTGAGAAATTTCAGTAAAATGCGTGATGAACGACGAATGAAAATTGAGCTGTGGGAGTTAGATAAACCAAAATGAAGTATTTTAACATAGTAGAGCGTAATATAAAGAGAGAGGACGGAGACGGACGATCTATTAGCGACCTTAGGCTCTGTTTCAGATACAATCGCGAAATTTTGATGCCCAGGATGCGTCAAACTTCAGCTTGAATTCGGTAATGGTTTTCGACTCCACTGCCTCCTCAGGCAGTTTGTTCTATGCATTTACCACCCGGTGCTAGGAAAAGGCGGCTCTGAGGTTTTTGAGTGCCCGGGGTTTTCCTAACTTCAGGCTGTGCCCCCTTCTATTGGATGATGTATAAAGATGTTAAAAACTCAGGTAGCAAGTTGTTGGATAATAGCGTGCTACTAGCCGACTGTAGTGATCTACATTTTTGAAAATTCCGTTTTGTGACATCCATCTTCTCTGTTCTCCAATCTCTTATAAACCCCATATTTTCTCGCGACATTACTATCTCGCAATGAGCAATGTTTTTCAATGATTGTAATGCACTTTATTGACTAACTGAATAAATCCCTTCTGTCTTCCCTCACCTCTAGTGTATGGTGTTAAGCCTAATTAGAAGGTACCTTCAAACAAGCTTCTACTGTAATCAGCGGTTTTCATGTAGGTAATTTGGCGTTTTATGGAAGACTGTTTATTCGCTGATACTTACCATATGTGAAAATTATATTACATTTGCTGTGTAGCACTTTCCTGTCACAATTTTCTGGCGGTAATTCTATCCACCTTAATTTTGAACCACTTTTGTGGTTCGCATTCAACGCAATCCATTGAAACATTGATAAATTTGAGGTTCGTCCGAATAGCTTTTGTTAAAGTAATGCATATATTATTAGAATGACTTACTGATAACACCTTTATTGAAGAAACGACCGGAAGTTTGTATTTTATCATGTTTCTGGTGTAATGCATGAGCACGGCTAACGAATCATGCAGTATTGTAGACATGGCACGTTCCATCGTATGTGCCGCTTCTTTCCACATATTTGTATCAATTTTTTCACCCAAACACTCAATGGATAACAAAAATTAAACCCACAAATTTGTCATATGCATTGTCATCTGATAAAGTTTGCTGCATTTCTTCCAGTTGCTCCACATTGAATTCACATTAAAGAAAATGGACTGCACTTATAAAAGAAACATCTTACGAATAAAATAAATGTTTCACAATTAATTTACCCCAAAGATCAGTGTTCATAAGGACTTGCCTTGCCACAAACAGGCCACTTAACTTGTTGCCCCCGCCTCTTTATTGCGATGAAATGTCCAGCAAGATATGGATGACATTTTGACAAGCTGAATACGATTATATGCTTTTTCTATGATTACTGAAATAATTCTGGGAGAAAACTTGGTAATCAAACTAAAAGCAATAAGAGTGAAATAAATTTTTCACATAATTTCACTTATTATGCGATGGAGGTTCAGAAGTAAGAACTTCTGCTAAGCAGCAGCTAACGACAACTCTGGATGAGAGTCACTCAAACTATAATTTCCCGCCGTATATTGAAACAAAAATCAGGGAAGTTTGACGCCAAAAATGCAAGCACTTTGAGTGTTTTAGGAGGGAAAATGAGTCTTCAAACCAAAAGTAGATATAATGAATACACTTTAAAGATAAAGTTTAGATAGCTAACACTATCTACGATAACCAAACACGATTTACCTCAACAATCGAG
>UZAN01043029.1:0-17223 GCA_900618425.1 Echinostoma caproni
ACACGTAACCATATAATGGGTGGAAATGTTAGATATTCAACTGATCCTTCTTTTTCTTAGTATAGGTCGATTATTTCCTAATATTAGTAAATCATACATTATTTATCAAGTGCTCAACTTGCTTATTGATATACAAATCTTCACCAATTTCACATTATTACATTTGTGAATAGCAAACTTCAACTGCTCTAATTAAAGAAAAAAAGGAAATATACCCGAACATACACCGTGGAAAGTAATCCCACGTGGTTCTTCAATTGTGTTTATCACCGTATTTATATTCGTTGTGCATATATTCATCTCAGTCAGTTGGTTTCATTAATTTATATCAATTGCAGACAATTTTTCTTCAGTTGAATAGTACCCAATGAGTTATATATATTACCGCAGGAGATAGTTCGATAACAAAACAATACAAATTGGAAAAATTATTTCCACCGTACCAAGACGATATGCTCACCAAATGAACTGAATTTTCAGTTGGAGAATACGAAAAGCTTCGTTGCTCACTATATGCGAAGTTCCTTTATCACTGAATACTTGCAATCATTTGTAATGCTTCACGCGCGCGCACATTGGGATTTATCCGATTTTCAATGCATGAACATGTGGATAGAGGAATATATAATTTAAAATACAGAAGACACAATGAGTCTCTTGGGTTAGTGATCGCCGGTGAAGCGACGTTCATGAGTGTATGCAGCTACTGTTGCGAATGAAATGTTGTCTACTGTATAATCGATGCAACTACTCACAAATAAAATTTAGTTGAATGCAAAACACGTGATTTGGTAGAGGCTGTTGATTTAAGTATACAGATAATCAACTGCCTATTCTTTCGTTGCTGTCGGGTCAATAGTAAACTGACTGACAATTACTGAAACTGCAATCGGAACATACTTTAGTGACCATTCAATTCCGGTATGAACTGGGTTGCACTGGCACACGCCTTTCATTCGATGGATCCGTGATGATAGTACGGATGGAAAATTGGCTCGATACAACTGGCGAGCGGCAATACGTAAGAAACTAGAATTCAGTCCTTCCGGTTGTATGATTACTTACAGCATGTGAGGATTATGCGTAAATATCCGTTTTGGAAAAAATGTCAATTCAAGTCAATAATCATAAGTACCATTTCGTGTGAATCACTAGAAGAAGAAAACTAGAATCAGTCCGGTACCGCGATAAGCAATTAGAAGGCCATGAATATTCGTAAAGACCTATGCTCGTGAACGTGAACATTTTGTGCCAAATGATGATTAATCCACATAGGTGAAATAATGTGGCCAAAGTGAATCAACGACCGGGTACGAACGTCAAATGCTAAACACCGAAATAATATGCTGGCAGTTTTGATGAAATGTAATGAACTTTCCATGGACCCTAACCATGGCTTTGGAGTTGATTATATCTGAATAAAATGTTTTCATGACAGTTGATTAAATACAGACAATGATATATGACCATTGCTTTGCGGACATGTTTCGTTTATATGTCACGCTTTTTTGATTGATATCAACGTTGCATGTCAAAATGGAGAACAATGTTTCAACAAAAGCAAAGAAATTTAGCAAAAATGATATTACCAAGGACTAGATGTATTTGCTTGCGCCATAGGTTTAAGGAGACACGTGAACCATATATGAAACGGACAGTCTCATCCAAACTCATGCAGTGATTAAAAAGTGCTAAATCAACTTCACAAAAGAAATAATGCCCCCACATTCGAATATGCGATACCAGGTGCAGAAGAATCTCTAGCACAGAGATTTATTTCAAATCCCAAGCTTTTGTACAGACATGTTAACTGAGCCCGAAAAGTGAAACATGGAATACCGGTGCTCAGTTCTTCTAGGAGAGTCACAGCCAATACGATGGAAGCCGCTGAAATGCTGAAGAACCAGTATGCTCACGTTTTTGCTGCATCAACTAATGAACAAATGTCCCTCCCTCGTAGGATGCAACAAATTCAACATCTTTCATTAACCACCGTTTCATTCATTTCCGAAAAGGTTAAAACAAAGCTATTGGACCTGAGGAATAATGCATCGCCAGGTGCAGACAATATTCACCCCCGAACCCTTATCTGTTTGGCGAATCAAATATCCCAGCCACTAGCCTTCCTATTCCAGAGAATGTTCAATTACACCACAATCCCACAGTCATGGAAGAAGGGGTAATTTCACCCATTTATTAAGGTGTTTGCCGTAGCGATCCCGCTAACTACCGCCCTGTAACCCTCCTTCCTGTGCTGTCCAAAGTCATGGAGTCCATAGTAGCAGATTCCCTGATGGAACACCTAGAGAGGCACAATGTTTTGTCACCAAATCAATATGGATTCCAACAGAAGCGATCCTACGCTACCAATTTGCTGATCGCACGAAAAGAATGAACAAGAGCAGTTGCTGATGGTGATGCGGTGGACGTAATTTATCTTGACTTATCAAAAGCTCTCGATCGGGTTAATCACGACATTCTACTGGGGAAACTCTATTACCACGGTATTCGGGGCCTCGCGCTTGGCTGGAACGAAGCATTCCTCCGACATCGGACCGTATGGGTTCGTGTTTTTGATTTGCTTTCTAGTCTTATGGCCGTTACCCGTGGGGTTCCAAAAGGATCTGTACTTAGCCCGCGACTTTTCCTAACGTTCATAAACGATCTACCGAAGGTTCTGGGGCCAATATCATTACTGTTCGCAGATGACGCCAAAATTTAGAATACAGTAACGCAAACAACGGGCTCACTGGCACTTCAAGAAACGTTGAGTTCAGCTCATCTATGGTCGCTCATGAACGACATTGATTTCGATGTGCCAAAATGCAAGTTTCTATCTCTACGGCACAGGGAGGGCTTGTTAGGTATTCCCATAATAAATATTTGAGTACTAGAAGAGACTGACCAGGGACCAGCTAGGTCGACAGAGGTGACTCAAGGACAATACTCTTTCCCAGTGGTTCCAAAAAAATGCAGGATAACAAAATCGCATGGAATCTCGTTCGACCAAGGAGATTATAATTGAGTGATGTGATTTCCTAAATCGACAGTCGGATTAGACTGCGTTCATTGAAAACACAAACATCTGAACATCTTAAGTATAGGGACACCAACAATTACATAAGATCATATTAGGTGCAATCACTAGGTTTGTCTGAATCCCTGACTCCGAAATTATTACGTTAGCTCTGGAGAATTTTAATCTGTTGTGCAAACGGTTAAAAGGATGCATCCAAATGTAAGGTGATATAGGGATGACAAACACAAAGCCATAATCATCTATCCATGATGTAGCACTTTTGTTCCGAAGAAATGTCACCTTTCACCCTCGTTCGTTTTGAAAGTCACTACGCTCTTCGGCCGATATCCACTTTCGGGAATCAGGCAAATTTGTAATCATATACAAGATAATGACGCGCTTATTTTCAGCTAAGTTGTGCTTATGAAGATTCATCCTGGCTGACCACAGTCAACCCATATTTGTTGTGTCGTTCCAGCAAGCGACAAATGTTTAGAATGTAAATCGATTCTTTCCAGATAGCTAACAACCGGAATGGTGTGATTAGCTTGGAGTTACACATGAAGTTTCATCGGTTACATAGACTGAAGGAATGCTACTGGTTTCCCTAGTCGGCTGCGTCGTTGAATAACATTTTGTTCAAGCAAGCTGGGGATAGCATTTGGAGATAAAAGAAAATTTTTGAGTAGTACTGGCATACAAATCAGTTGTCCGAAGCATGTCCCTGCTTGAACGCGCTAACTTGAAATGATAAGCACCGAAGTTGTATTGAACAATCTGAGCGTATTTGGCCATACTGAAGATAACACTTAACATCGAATAGCATCTCTGAAAATGTAGTGTGGAACTGCTAACTACCTGGTAGTTTCAGTTTAGAATTATTTTGAAGAAATGAAGAATTCGTTGTTAAAAGCGAATAACTTCGACTTCTTCACTCGACTTGACTTGACGTGACTAGCAGGCGACAAGTGTAAACTCCCTCAGAGAAGGTCATGACATCGGTCCACTAAATAAGAGGAAATGATAAGCACAAATTCCGAAGGTACCTAGATAGAATAACCAGTTACACACACGGTTTTTGTTAGGAAATTCACTCTCGTTTAGCTTTATGAGGATTCTGCCGGGGTTATGGTGTGAGGGATGTTCGTTTGGTCCGATTTGATGAAGCCGTTGCAATATAGATAATGTCACAATAACGAATTCTGCTCCAGAAGCAAAGCCATGGAGCATACGTTCAAACTAAACTAGTGAATGGACTTTAAATACACAGACCATGTTTCCCACGTGCATCAACCTGTTCCAAATCTCTTGAGCTACAAACTGAACCGCGTTCAACTTATAGTTTCACGATAGTTGTCAGTAATCCTTCTCATCGTGTATGATGCTTCCTATGTCGGTCGCAAAATCACATCAAGCGTGGACGCATCTTTTGTTATGATCGAAGTGTAAAGAAAATGCAGTTTGAGGAAAATAATGAGTGACGAATGATCCTGTGACGATTTCTCATCTAAAGGATTGACAAAAGCCTTATGTGCGAGGACAAATTTACATCCTGTATGCACGGGCAGTTTATAACATCATCTCAATGGCATTTATGAAACCAGCTCCAATATATTTTGAATCAAACTGAACCGTTTCCCTCCCACAGTATTGCACATGTTTTGGTTTACAGAGTGCTAATTCACAAAAGCTGAGTATTTCATCACAAATCAGGTGGATCAGGCTCACGTTGTTTTTTTCCGTGCTTGTTCCTTTTGAAATATTGAATTCCAATATACATCAACCAACTGTGACTCTGATTTCGGAATAAGTGTTTTGTGAGTACCTGGAGGATCATTGCACTTTGCCTATGAGACCAGGTAGATAAATAGACAGATAAACATTGATGAAGCGTGGTAGATGGTTTGAATACAAAACTGAACTGTTTTTTGCTTAGCTCTTGTACATGGCACTGTGACTAATTCCTCCGAGATGGTCCCACCCGGGGTTTCTGATGAACGTTACGGTCGGTATGAATTACCTAATTAAAACAATATCGGTATTAATCGGTGTATGCAAAACAGTAAGCAGCCAAAATTACGCATGCATTGGCCAATCTCTTTGCTGGTATAGAGAAACGCGTGGAATATCGGATCTGTTGTATTTTGTTAACACGGAGAGGAGATAAAGACTGCTGTTTTTTTGCCAAAATGGAACCGGGTTAACGAAAATGCAGTGATAATTTTCGATTCAGCCGTTGTATACGAAATTTATTGGTCGTACTCTGCTCACGAAATGGGTTTCGTCATGTGATGAGTGAAAATGTAATAACAGATATCTGAAAGTTGACATTGAAAAGCTGACTTTCATCTTTTTGGATAGTTGAATAAACATTTTCTGATGCGAATAAAAAAACGATAGTTTTTCGTATACGAATTGTATAGAGAAGCAAAACATTTGAGACGCTCAACATTCCGTCCTCGATCTACCTTATTTTAGCAAGCGCTGTGAATTGAACAATCATCTGTTCTATGGTAGCATCAAGGGAGTCATTCAGGCAAGTCTTAATCGCGGGGGGATAAAACCGACGAAACTCAAGCAAACTTTAAAACAGAGCTTTGTAAATTTCCGATGTTCAGCGTTGGGGGTTGAGATTTAACGTAATATTCACATGCTGATTCTCGGAGGTTGATGAACCAATACAACAATGATAATCTGTTTACTACTCTACCCAATTTAGACTTTATCTGGTCTGAGAGGAATGACACTTTTGTTTCTCTGATGTTTGATTGATCTTTCAAGATGTTTTTTTGGAGAGCAACTGGCAACTGACAGTTGGATGAGTGAGGTACGGGTAACTTGTCGTGGTCAGCTGTACTTTCTGACTTTTCGAAATTATGATCCGATGCAGGCAACAGAGTATAAGGTTGACTGCAAAGATTTTTCAGTTGTGGCTCTGAATCTAATTGCCTAATGCTTCGATTTGAACAGCAACAGTTGGGTCCAACCTATCGATTTTCAATAGATAACTTATTAAAACGTACAGCAGAGACGTTGTTCACATACCGCTCTGGATCTCTAAGAAATCGTCCGCCTCCGATTTTTGTGATTGCCAGCCGGCAAACATTTCTTTCATTCTTAAGGCGTTGTTCTACTCGATCTCCTGTGGGTAAGCGAGAGAAACTGACTCATCCTCTCTATGCAAATAAGCCTACGATTCTGCACGAGCTAAACATTTGTTCTATCAACACCGTGTGCGTTTCATCCACGTGTCCTTTCCATTTAAGACATGGCAAAGCAATGACAGCCGAGATACTTGAGTCTGATCCTCCCGACGGATTTCCGCCTAATGTTTCGGATATTGCGATTTATCAATGGAAGCGTTCGGGAGACAAACGCTATCATTCGCTTTCACCAAATGCGTACGGAACTTGAAGAACAGGTTAAGTTTCTTTTGCTCCATTAAAAGAGCAATGAATCTAGTCGTTCCGACTGATGCAATGGATACAAAATAATAACTGGAAAACGAAGATCTAAACAACGTTTTCAATAGGAGAATCCAAACTTTTCTCGAGCTCAGCCAGGAGAATAAGGAAGAAAACAGGAAAACGATTCAATCAAGATACTGCTTGTTCGCAAAATGAAGCAGCCTACAGTTTATGGGTTATCGATACGAATCTGCACGTGAGACCGTAGGGAATTCAGCTACCACATGTAGATCAAACTAAAAGTAGCGCGAAATCGATAGATCAGTTTATGCAACATATCACGTGAAGTGAAATTGAAGCACAATGAGAAACCGACGAACAGGTGATACGTGACATACAGGAATGGGTATATAAAGGAAGTGCAACTCAAACGTATTCAAACGTTTACTTTCAGCGATGAGAAAACTATTTTTGATTTGCTTAGTTGTTTTACAGTTGCAATTAGCTCTCTGTTCAGGTAAGTACCTCCGATGGAAACTGACGAGGTTGTTGCGCGATCATTCTGCCAGTAGACTACAGTACTTTTGTTAACCATCATCAACTTTTTTTCTTTGTTTAAGCAGCAGCACCAGCAGCACCACCACCACCAGCTGCAGCGCGTAAGTACATCAGACATTATTATCCACGAAAATACATCAACTATAAAATTAACAATTTAACTCAAATGAGACAGGACTGGTTTTACTGTGCATGTTGGGATCTGTATCTCTCGTAGCGATTTATTCGCTATTGGTGCAAACGCCGCGGAAATCCTTAATGGCATATGGAATAACTATGGACTATTTTTAAATTGTCATATCACATACTCTGTAGTCATTCAGAACAATATGCCCCCGGATGTGTTGCATCCTATGAGACACTTGAGTTTGATAAATAAATGAAAGACAGCTTTGACGGGAGAGTCCTGTTATCATATCGAAAAAGAATCGCTTAATATTCCATCTTTCTTATTAAACGTAGATGATCGGTAAAAAAAANAAAAAAAAGTACGCCATAAATATGTGCATACTTATGATAAACTCTTTAATTCGCTTTTCAGCAGACGGTCGTAAGTATATTATGTTTACAAAATCTATATGAATTGCATTTGCATTACTTGAATTGCGTTCTTTGGATCTGAACGAACATGTATAGCAATCCTAGCTTTAATATCCAGTTGTCATGTTCCACAGGCAGTGCGCGAAATTAACGTTTAACACTCTTGCATATTTTGAAAAACGCTAAATGTTTATAGAACAGCAATTATTCGTGATGAAGTGAAACCCGGAGGGTCTTACTCATGTACCGTTTACAAGTGATCTCAGCAGATTAGGCCTTGATTGTTACAGATAAGCGGTAGCAGCAACCGGTTGATAGCCTGTCAGTGAACGCTGTGCAAACATTCGAAATCCTTTTCCGTCATTTAGGTAGTGTGCGTAAAAGTAAAATCACGGAGAAATTAAAAAGAATACATGATAATCAAGGGATTCGAATGCTCTACAAACATCGAATAGGAATGGTGCTGAAGCGTTAGTTTTATATAATCAGCTACCTACGTTGCCTTTTTGACGGAGTTCAAAGTCCGTGAATCCGCTGTAATCAACTGATATAATGCTTTCATGTTTCCAGCAAATCAAATAGAACGTGGCGGTTGCACAGGAAGCCTGCGCTTGGTTTCTGGTCGTGAAATAATTCCCTAATCAATCTGTCTATGTGGAGTTGAAAATCTGGTAGCCACGGTGTCTTCAATACATATTGTTGATAAATGTAAATAAACCAGAAGGGAAAAAAATAAAATAATGAAGACAAGCAATTTAACAATCAACATAGAGCCTTCTCTCTTCTGCACACGATCACATCTCAACAAACGCGCACAAAGTAGCCAATGCGTTAATACATAACTCGTTTTTTGAAGTAACTTGACTTGCAAAATGATTCAGAGGTAACTGATCCCTTTTGAAATAATTTGCAAATAATTTCATTTTCACGTTATGACACTTCGTAATTTCGGCGAGTTGGGCAATAGCTAATCATTTTCAACGCTGTTTCTCTCGTTTTGATAGCTCAAGCTGGTAAGTAAGCTCACTTTCATATCAATAATTTAATTATCTTTTTCAACTAGGTAAATAAAACCATTATTCAAGATTTTATTTCAATCGATGAAACAAACATTAATTAAATTGTGGAATGGTTAGATATATCAATGATTTTTCCTCAATTTAGCAAAATGTTCCGGTGAGCAAAAATTGGGTGAGATAAGGTACTGCTAACAGTACGATCTCAATCCGTTCAGGGGGAACATGATCAAAAACGTTCTCGTCCGTACTAAAACAACTGCAGGCTTACACCAAGCCCCCACCCGTATCCCATTGGGAATCCAACACGCAAGAGTTCTCTCGAATATATCTGTCAGTATGACTCTACCCAAATGGAAAAATAATATCACATATATATATGTATATATGCATATTTTGGGAGTAAAGTAAACAGCAAATATCACCCGCTTGGTTAGCAATCGCTCACTCAGTTTCCGGTAAATGCACAGGAATAAAATGGCGAAAGAGAGAGATTNCAAATATTGCAGAAATGCACCAATTATTTCAGTATCCTCTGAAGCTACAACGCACATCACGTTCAAATGTACAGTGGTTTACCAGAGAAGGAGCTGAAAATGTTTCAAATCATTTCCGGCATCATTCACGTCGTGTATTGACTGATATGGTTGGAATATTCAGTGTACACGGATGATGTTGCTGTACCTGCTATCCATCATTTCCCTGACAGCTAAGATCCTGGTGCTTCCTATTTAATTTACGAAGGTAATCACAGATCAATAAACACGTTGGGCATTATCCGTTGATCCTTTACATAATTAGTCATCTCCTTTGAGTTTGAAGTATGTTATTCTGGGAGAATTTTTCAGAGATGTTTGATCTGGTTTAACTTGAACACGTGTTTTTGAAGCACAATACTACGAGTTCTTCTCACAAAATGGTAAAAATAAATGCATTTTTACTTGTCATTCCGCTTTTGGGAAATTTTTATATGATCAAAGGTTTCTATCAACCACCTTGTCATGCTACATTTTGTTGTGTGGTTCATATATTTTTGACTGTTATTTTCTAGATATCGCTCTCTTTTGAAAATGACTATTACCCTTTCTTTCTCACATGTATCTGGCGAAAATATTTTTGTCAGAGATTCCAACTTATTTTAGAATCATCATTCGTACTGCCAAATGAGTCAAATATACATACGATTTGACACTCATTTGTGAGCCGCTCTCATGTTACTCAAGCCATTGACACTACCCACGGTGAATCCAGACGTTTTTCTGACTGTTTTCCGAAATGGGGTTCTCATTGTTCAACCGTATTGCGATCGCTTTGGTTGTCGACTTCCTTCCATTTCACTCCCGTGGTCGTGTTAATGGGCCCGACCACTCCACTCATTCTGACCCGATATTCGCTGTCGACGAAATTAACCGTGATTGGTGTCCGCCGGGCGGTGGTGTCCCGGTGGTAACGTCACCAAATTATCACTCCGGAGTTGTGATATAATCTCTCCACCAACGACTGATTTTCCCCGATGTCTGTTGAATGGCAGTATCCGTTGACCGTGAACAGAATTAGTCATGTCAACTCGAGTTTGAGATATTTGTTATTCGGAAAATGATTCAGATACAGTTGATCCCTTTTGACCTGAACACGTGTTTATATGCACCATTGGAGCAATTTTTCATAAAAAAATAATATGAGCGAATGCCCTTGCTTTACGGGTCAAATGGGTACGGGTATTTGCGGCTGGCATCCGGTTCGCTATCGCCCGCCTTCCACATTTCTATATTTTCCCATGCACCCTTTGTACGGTTGCGGACAACTTGATGAGAATTCATTGAATAAACGAAAAAACGAATAGAAACGATTAGGACAGGATTAAGATTTGTCGCGTGGTTCTAGAAACAAGTAACAATTTGGTGTGCATCTGGGTTTTTGTGTTGCAAATAATTTCGTTTTTATATTTTGACCGTTTTTTTCGGGGATTAGGCAGAACTTATTTTTCAGTGTTCTTCCTCTCGTTTTCATAGCAGAGGGTGGTGAGTCCACTTACCTTTATCCAACGCTGCAGACATATAATGTATGAACCGATAGGTGCATTCAAGAAAAGTGTTATTTACTTCAGGGTTATCATTTTTGATTGTTTCGTTTCTGCAGCGAATATCAGTTAACAAGCACACCTTCTGAATATTTTGCAAGAAAACAATCGATGTCTATCGTTTGTTTCTCATCAATTTGTTCTCAAAAAATCCGTCTAATTTTGATCAAATTTTATTGGTGTTCTATATTTTCTCTTGGTTTTATTACCAAACATTCGTTCGTGGGTTGGTTACCGAAACCAATGATATTTTCCTCTTTTGAGCAGAAGGTTCTGGTGAGTAATATGTACGTGTGTTCATCCACCGCCATGAGTTGTCGTCGGGAAAGCAATTGATCGGAGAGTCATCATATATCAATAGCATTGATGCAGAACTCAATAACGACATAAACATTGGTTTATCATTTGAGCACAACGGAATATCTTTTCAACCGATACACGTTCACCGGCATACCTTGATGTCGGAGTGCAGCCGGAGCGAACAATAAAGAGAAAGTCGTCGTAGGCATCATGCCTAGACATTCGCGTCCTAGAAGTTAGACGACCGATAAAAGTGGATTATAGCAAAACGCGCGTAGAAAGCATCTAGCTCCCGCTCCGACAGGCTTGAACAGATAGTTCAAGAATGAAAACCTATTAAAAATTGGTTGATACGTTCCACCTCCGCATGGATATCGCTGCCCAGCGTTTTGCACATTTCCGTGTAATTGGAAGGCGTTAACATGTTATGCCATGAAGGAAAAAAAATTAAGTGATTTTTTAAGTGAAAAAAATTATGGATGAACTGTTAAATTCATGTAACAAAATATTTTCCCTTTCAGGACAGTCGGACGGTGAGTGATTAAAGGTTCATTATCAACACGCATTACAACAATGTCGTGTTCTCATTAGTTTCAGTATATTCTGTAGCTGCGTACGGAGAGTTTGTAGTACGGTTGAACAAATACACCACTATGTCAAAAACTAGTTACACTGGTTCACGCAACGTTGTATTCGATCATTATAAAACCACAATTATTTATTCAAGACAATATTATAGATATGCAATATCTTCCCATATAAAAAAACCATTTAATGTCATCTTGTCCGTTTAAATAATGGAACTAACCTAACAAAACGACATGCGATTCGGGGTAGATGTAACTGAAATAAGAAAATGGAAATTTGCATGAGCGGATGATTTCGTGTTTCACGGTCTCCTGAACGATCCCAAATAACCAAAATCTTTCTTCGTTTTCAGAAGCGTCATCATGTAAGTGATTGCAGTAACCTCAATCAGTCCTCAATCACACCCGAACCACTTAACATATTATATGAATAGAACAAGCCTATTGCAACTGAAGTGTAATCAATTCGTGTAACATCATATTGTTTTCCCTAGCTACAACTGCTGTAACTGAAGCTTCAACTGAGGCTTCAACAACGATGTCTCAAAGTGCAGGCAGTGAGTTTCGTCTTTCAAATAACTATTTGTCGTGAAACTAAGTTGTCCCATTTAAAGCAGTACAAGTTGAACGAAACGATTGTTCCTAAAACCGAAATCAGGTTGCTTGTCGTATGCACATTTGGGTTCAGCATATTCTTGAGCATTCTATGGGTTCATCTATGGTTAATATTGACTGGTTTCGTTTTTGACTGCCTAGATGTTAGATATAGAGCCGTGATGGTTCCTAAACATGTAAGATTAGCATCACGATATTGGAGACAAACCTGTATATATGGAAACACTGTGCCAGCGGAGAACGATTAGATAGCACGTCGGAAATTGTAGGTTTCCCATGTATTCTACCGGTTATCATTTGAACCCACGGAGGCTGCACACTATCAGATGATAATATGCCCACAGTAAAAAAACGGCCAAAAAATGCCAGTTGCGTGCGTGCCATGCAATGAGTATATTTTAGCTAAGTTTGCTAATTGCTTCGAGACATTTCACGTTTGAAATCATAGAAACGTTGGTTTGTTTTATTCGTATTTGGTGTGTTATGTTGCTGAAGTCCGATTACGCTTTAATACAATATAGAATGATCACAAACCTGAACAATGTTGGGGATATAATTTTGAAGTTTGACTAATCACATGAGGTATTCACTGCATTGAGACTTGGCAGTGATTCACCGTCGTAAATAACGTGCGAATGAGTTCCAAAGTAACACAAATGTAGGGTTATTCCCCTATATCTGTGGCAAACATCAAATACATAAGACCGTGTACATTTGCTGCTGCCTGTGAAGAATTGAATGGATTATACAGATTTCACCTTACCCGAATGTATTTTCGTTTCTCTTTCTTGATAAAGCGACTACCCAGGATACGACGTCCACAACCGGTGAGTGCTATTTTGTGGTTACTTGTGAGTGTTTATAAAGTTAGGAAAAGATGAAACACTCTCCTCATAGCTCGGTTCATTCAATTCACACGATAATTGGTATTGATCCTATCTTCATTTCAGACTCCGCTTGGAGGATCAAAACGATACCGATCACACCGCTCATTTCATATTTTCTTCTCAACGCGATGTGATGTAACAGTTTAAAAAACCATACGTCCCCTGACGATAAGCTCAAATTAATCTCTTGCTTTTGAATATTTCTGATACGAAATATAAAATGGTCACTGATTACTTAAGCGGTAGTTGATTTGAGATTGCCTTTTGCAGGTAAACTCCATCAAGTTATTTCGGGTATATGGTTACTTTTTACTCACGTTTCTAATAAGCAATGTCCTGCTCAAACTTTCCAAGTAATGTACTGAATTGTATCATCATTTCGAACACAGCACCGACTAACGGAGCAACTACAGTGATCAGAATCGTGATTGGTGCTTTTGAAGAAGAGATCCGACGGAAATTGTGACTTTCAACATTAATTTTCCGAAACGCTTGCAGTTGTGCATTGGGTGAACGTGATTTCATTTATTACGGATATCCGTTGCCTTCAGGTGACATGCGTAACAGAATACATTTCCACACCACACAATTTTTAGTGAACTGAAACTGGGTATCCAGACTCACGCTTTTAGTCGCCTATTGTGTACTCAATCGCTTGTAATGCGAAGCTCATTAAATGGGTAATCTAAAGTAATTCGCTACAACAAACGGCTGATAGCAGGAATCTGATACTTTTCTAAACTGCTCAGTTGCTACAACGTAGAACAAGTTCGTTAGGAGCAAATGTTAACCGACGACAGACACTTAATAGGCTCATTCAGTTACACTGTAATTTGACTCAGGCTGTCAGAATGCTCAGTGTACATGAAATGAGTCTACATAACGTTATTGCCATGCCTTCGCTGATAGCTTTGAGACTGGTGCTCTTGTTACGCGTCAACGGTTTGAACGGCAAGGGTGAGTCAGCAATTCGTCGAGCTCTCTTAAAATGTTGTGCAATTGATGATGATCCCTTACTGATAGATGTACTTCTGAAATTGACCAACATCGATAAACTCAAAAGGCATTTTTGATGGTTCGTAAATCCGTCTTGCAGGGATCGATTTGCTCTTACGACAGACGTGCTTCCGCAACAGCGGGTCACCTGATGGATTGCTCATGAAGCATAAATTGGAAGGTAATTGGTGCCCTGAATGGTTTTGCGGTTCTAACGTTATGGCTCTTTGACGTGGTGGAGTTTTGTCTTCTGTGGTCAAAACCATTGAAACACAACCGAATTGAAGAAACAAGCAGACATTATTTCGTGTGACGCGCGGTAATTTCGTCTTGATTCCCACGAGTTTAGTTCATTTTATTAGGCAACGAACCGGCTTATCGTCCCCCGCCTTATCCTCAATTTGGTCATGATTACAGATTGTGTAATGTTGTTTGTATTCCAGGTCCAATCATTGACCCAAAACGCGAGGGACTGTTGAATTAGGTATTCTGTCGGTACGCGTGGTCGCTATTATGTCAAATTTCTTTCGGCCAGCCAGTGGTTGGTTACCCTTACGTTAACTTGGGGATGATTTGCTCAAAACAACTGGTATATTCAAAATTGTAAAAGTTGATCATTTGTGACATAACTCGCTGATTGGTAGGAAAGGTGACTTGATCATAAAAGAACGACCCCAAGATATAATATGATTCACATATTTACCAAAACTATGCAAAGTTGAGGAAATCTGAACGACCGCTCTAAATAGGCAAAGAATAGTTGAGCCGGAGTAATGCCTGTGGTCGCATACGCGAGTGTCCGTATACCCAGAGAGCAATGCGCTGCAAAAATATCGTTTGTTGTAACAAGCGAACAGAGTGTTGTGATTACTTTTCACATTTGTGATTAGTGTTTCGGTCCGAGCAATTGCTCGATTTTCACTGCGTATGCGAGTGGACTAAGGCATACATCATTGCTACTACCGAAGATGAAAAGAGACTATCGGGCTAATGATCAACGATGAGGAAACTTTCATGAAACATGAGTCAAGTGTTGCAGATGGAATTTTGCCTTCTGGTAATTCCATTTTAATACTCACGAGTAACCGATAATTGAGTGCGATTGGAGCCGATTTACTAGGGGTCTTTTGGTTGAAGTCATCAGATAGTCGCTGTGTTTCCATTCGTTTCTTTCAGGTCAAAGGTGAGCTACCTGATAACCACTGAAGCTGACATCCGAATAAAAATGAGTTGGCCATTTGATTCACCGCTGGTATGAGCTGATTGACATAGGGGTAACACATATACCTCCCATGCGACGGGTTCGGGATGAAAGCGCTAGTGGGAGGTTGATTCATTACTACTGATTAGCGCTGATGAGATCAAATCCTCGAGTTCAGTGCCTCGAATTGTATGTTTTCTAGCAAACCTGAGAATATTGAGTGAATAACCGACTTGAACATCGGCTAATTCAAATCAGGAATCCTGAGTACTCCTTCAGTATAAACGTCTTCCAGCTGAAGATTAGACCTAGTCCGGAAACGCTTTCTGTAATTGCATACTAGTATTTTGTGAGAACGATGGCTTGCTCCGCATTTTGGTTTATGAATGATAATTTTGTGAGAAAGGAAGATGAACATTTGGGTAATGTGATTCAGCGACACCAACACCACATGATAACCAACGAGATTATTCGTTGACAGTTTTGATGATATTAAATAAACTACCCATGGAACATACAAATGCATTTGAAGTTATTCATGCCCTTTTTACAGGCGGTTTCATCGACGATTCATAACAAAATCACAATACGATATGATCCTTCTATTGTGTTTGCATTCGTTTCAGTGATCATGCTTTTGATATATAGATGTGAAACGCCCCATGGGATCTTGAAGATCGTCACTTAGCAGAAATGTAGGTGACCTTGCAACCAGTATATTTGCAAAGCGAAAAGTAGTTCACTTGCAACACCCTACGTGTTTCTGATTGAAAGCCCAAAGTACGACTGAAAAATAGGGTTGGCATTTAATAAAGGTGATGCATGCGCTATTCAGAACAAATAAATGAGGCGAACGAATTGTGAAAGCGGTTACACTGATGAATCCAGATAAAGGACATATGCCGGATACCGATTCGTTCCAGATAATCTATCTAAGGTTTACGATTGTTGCTGTAGAGAACTGTAACTTCCCCCTCTTGTTCCGTTTGGTAGGAAATGCGCACGTCAGTCTTTGTCATCCTTCTGCTTTGAAGCGAATTTTCAAGATATTTGTCTCGAGGCTACAAGAAACGTCTTCAAGCAAGGATATTCTTGTATAAACGGGAATGCCTTGTTAAGTTTGAATAAGAGTCATCATAAGCGAATGATCCCTTGAGAATTCCTTAACCAAATAAGAGATAATATCATAATTGGCAACGACAGTTTTTCATCCCGCAAACGCAAGGAGTTTTCGCTTTCAAACTATATGCAATAAATCATCAATGAAAGTCAACAATGTCACTCAACTTTGTGTGATGCGAGCGATAACTTACGACAATAAGGTATTCCATCACGAAACGGATAGTTCATGATCATTGCCTTTTATGTCCTCGTTTTCCCTTTTGGGAAAATTGAACGTCGGTATGCTCCATCTATCTGGGAATCGAACGTGCCATGCCTTTGTTTTTGAAACCCTTTCCTCTTTAGTTCCCGGAACATGCATAAATAATTGATATAACTATTTTATATCTAATCTCCATTGATTACTTTTTTTTCTTTTATTCAGTTTTATTGAAAAAAGTGATTAGAATTTTGAAATGCTGGAAGTGACTAAAAGCACGAGCTGTCACACGGACACACACAAAACCAGGGTGTAACAGGGAGGTGGTGATATTCTAACAACCACCCGACAGCTGAATATTTTTTGACAATTAACCTTTTAACTGCTGTCTCACGAGGCCTTTCAATTTCGGTCATGTCTCTGCTGCACTGAACCAGGATGAGGACGTTTCAGTATACAGATTCGATTACGCTTTTGTACATCAAATATATCGGTCACACGCTGTTCACGTAGTGTCTCCCGTCGTCAGATGAGTAATACTATATTAGCATATATGAATATAAGTGAAAAGTTGATCTTGGGATATTCGGGTTGTTCAATAAACGTTTGGCATGACGAATGGAAAATTAAAAAAACAATTGGTAGTTAAATTAGGTAAAGAAGCAAAACAGTTTAAAAGCTCCACATTCCGCCCTC
>UZAN01043029.1:18139-30980 GCA_900618425.1 Echinostoma caproni
AAATAGCCCGGACATAAATGCAGATGTATAAACGGTTGGATTTCGTACTTAATTAGTATCGGTCTCCTCAACCTTTGGTCATAGATACACCTTAGTCAGATTGCTTCATTTGATTACAACGAACGCAGATTGTTGTTTGGTTTATTGAAAAATGAACAATATGATTTATTCTCTGTTTCAGTGAAATTTTAACCGTGTTGTAGGCACAAAGTATGTATCAGAGTTATTAGTATAGGAAATTGTCTTTTGAATAGGCTTCGTCGGATCCCAAAAAATTCATGTGTTAACAGTTCCTTAGTTATTATATCGGTTCCGTATGTGAAAAATACGATTCGCTGAAAAGCACATATCAGTACTGCGCATTGACCGTGCAACTTGAGTGACAAACAAACACACTCGGTTAACAGGCAACGTGCGTGCGCATCATCGTTTAGTCACACACTGTGTCATTCCGTAATATTATTGGTTAATGCAAGGTTTTAAAACAATCTGGGTAAATTAAACCAACGATGAAAATCATTTAAATTAATTCCCAATGGACGACGAAGGAAGACGTCATCGCTGGCTATTTACAGAGTTTATTTTCACAGGGATTCGAGAGCGCTGTGATTAAATCCGGACACTTTGAATATTGTTCTAGTCGGATCGCATAGAGGTCATTGTGTAATTTTCACTGAATGTGCAAGTGATATGTGAGTGAAACTACGGAGGATAAGAACAGACCATCGGGTTATGATCACCGATGGAGAGACGTTTATGAAAATATCAACCAACTGCGGCCGACAGAATACTGTCGGTATGATTGACGTCATTACTCACAAGCAACAATGAGTTAAATTCAAATCACTGTTGCTTGTTGGGGTAAATCGATTGATGTCAACAGATAGTCAACTGTGTTTGCCTCCGTTGCTTTCATGCCAAACGTAAACTGACTAACTATCGCTGGAGCTGGCATCCGAACAAATAGGAGTTGACGATTCCGTTCACTTCTGATATGAACTGGTTTGCACAGGGTCAACATACACACAATTGCACACGATGGACTCGGGGCTGATAGCACGGATTGGACGTTCGATAAGTACTACAGAAAACCGCTTATACGAAAGAAACTCCAGTTCAGTCCTTCCAGGTGTGTGATTGACTGGATAAGCTGAGGATTATGTTTGAACTAAGGTTATGGAGTGCGGGCATTTCAAATCAGTGTAAAACCTTACAATTTGAAGCAAGACCCGGTCGGGTACCGCTTTCTGGAATTATAAAACCAGGAATATTTGAGAAATATTGTTGCCCCCACCCTTTGTTTTATTGGATGATAATATTTTGCAAACAGACGGTAATCTAATTTGGTGAATACTGTTGGGCTACCGAATCCACAGTGTAAATAAATCCATTCCATATAGGTAATAAAAGCAATTACATGATTAGTTTGAAGTTACACAGTTAATCTCCTGCAGACACTGAAGTAATACGACTGGATTTCCTTAAACGGCTGCGGCGTGCGATAACCTCTTGTTGAGGTAAGTCACGAACAAGAGATATTTCACTCGCTACACCATACTTGTTTTTGACTAAAAACGCAACGTACAACTGAAAACGCGGCATAAATATAAGGTGAAACAAGTGCGATTCAGAGCAAGTAGAAATAAATTCCACGAAAGAATAGTTGACACAGATGATAAAATCAGCTTTCATCCTGAGACATCGGATTTATAAGGACGGTGTTTGGCAGAAAGTGACCTAAGGCCAGATGCTGGAACTCAACCTTGAAGCGAAAGTTCAACAAGTACATCTGAGAGTGCAGGCACTGAGCTTTTCCTTTCAAATAACGAATTTGTGATAGTATTCCGGTGTCAAATTATTGAAAAAAACAAACTAAATGAAAACAGTATTCCTAGAAACATGATCAGGTCCCTCGCCTAATGCATATTTTGATGTCGTTTTATTCGTGAGCTGTTTATAGCTACTTCCAAGGACAATCTGGCTGATTTCGCATGCAAATTGTAGAAAATAAATAGATCTATATATCGGAGAGAGAAATTTCCCAATGGGGAAGCAACGATGACAATGAAACATGTTGTCACTAAAGAACGGTTTCACAAGCCGTCAGCAATTGTAAGTTGTTCCTGATTCTTTCACCTACAAAAGAGGGTACATGATGACCCTTCCGTCACACAACCAAATGTACAATGCAATCTGCATTATTATCTTTTATCAAATTCAATTGAGTAAGTCGCGCTAATCTCTTGAAGAGATTCGGCTTTGTCAGTGAATTAACATTCATTTTATTTGCTGAGTTTCGATTGTATTCACATTGGTGCTGAAAACGGATTTTCTTAGGCTATATGATATCCTAATTACCTACCAATGCACGTTGAATGTGTGATTCACAGCTGATATTTAAGCATCATCCAAGCTGAACTACTGAAGCAATCGAAAATTTTCACAACCACGCAACACAGGGTTTCTGAAATTTGCTAATCAGGACAAATTGTTCCTTAGTTCGATTCTTGGTTGTAAGTAATCCCCATCACTAAGATTCAAACAAATTTGGAAGAAACAGACTTGAAGATTATTGTTTACAACCTTTGTGTTAAACGGTAAACACCCTGAACCATCATCAGATTTCGGACACCAAATATAACATGATCACTGTTTCTCGAAGTGTAATTTGAAACGAGATAGCCTTATGGATCAAAGAACTATAAATACATCTGTGTCGGTTTGCCGTTTACGCATTTCCTAAATTAACGCTCTCATACTAAAAAGCTGGAAGGTGAAAAATAAAACTGAAACTTCAATGTGAATACACGGCAGCCACTTAATTGTTCCGTGCTTAGCGTGTGGGGAGTGACTTCTTCAACATTACGTGATTGCACATTGAGCGATCTAGGGAAATGGAACGAGAGTGTGTAACTGAAATACAGATCAGTTGAGTCGATAAACGTCCAAGGTAAGAAACAAACAACTAGAAGTCAGTGTACCACGTAATTTTGGAGGCAAAATAGATTGGAAAACAGCACCAATCACCGGAAGAACCTCAGAGATTATTATTGTTAGTGCTGTTTATGAAACAATTCTCCGACTGAAAAAGAGCCTTTCAACCCGAACATTTTTTCCGGGCGATCCTGGTGTTGCTCATTAGGGTATCATATTAGTGTATGCTATTATTCGATCTAATAAACAGGAAAAAATGTGCCACTATTTAACGAGGGGAAAATAATATTCTCGAATCACGTCATCAATGGTATAGGCATTTACTGGCATAGAGAAAAGCATAGATTGGGTGATCTACTGTAGTTTGTCAGAGGGATGAGTTAACCTTTATTCGTCGGCTTATGCCGTACAACCTATTATAACTTCAAAAGGAACAGTGGCTGGACAGACACGAGGCCTAGGATGTTTTCAGTTAGTTCTAGGATGCGTTCCAGTATACTTCCACTCCTTGTGTGGGAATATTTGGTGTACATATAATGATCTTGCTGTCCTGGACTAACGCTGCTTTGTTGATAGCTATGAGCCTGGGACTGTGTAATAGTTTGGTCAAATTGCTTGTGTTCGGAAGGACACTTGTGCGCAGAATTGTTAGTGATATTCCCACGTTGTAGCCGGTTAACGTGGCTTGCACGGAAAATTGTGTTCCTTTGTTGGTGTTGCTAAGTGAGCAAGAGTGAACCTTCTGTTTTGTCTTCATATTAATCAGTTTGGAATTTACAATACGCTCAAATAACAAGAACAATTATCGAAATATCATTGTATTGAAGGGTGAAATTGGAATTGCCCTTTGGAAGTTTCATTCTGGGCAATAGTTTTTCAATTTGCAGTACTTGGTTCAAACCATGCTTTATTTCTGCACCATGTAACCATGTAAGTATCTCAGTTAGTACTGAGATAAATCAAAACGCTGTCCGCAAAATGCACGAATGGATGTGTCGTGTTACACAGCGCACATGGGAACTGCCAACTTCATGATCTTCAGCGGACTCAGCAATATTTAATTTACCTCACTGGTAACTTATCCAATTGCTCTACTCGCTATAACGCAAAGCATCTCTCCCTTTGTCCGTCAAACAATATGATAGTTTTCTTGTTATTATCAATAGTGATAGTAAATAATATTCGGCAGTTGGGCTGTGATTTACTATCTCTAATGTGTAACCCTATTGAAGCCGCAAAGGTCGTAAACACTGACTGAACCTCGTATTTCATTCCTCTTGTCTGTTACAAAATAAAAGGTGGTGACAGATTACCGGTGCAAAGGAACGAGATGATGTCAAGAGTAAAATAATATAATTATGGGGTTACGGTGTCAAAAATCAGTTTCGGTTATTTCAGATCAAGCCAATGTTGACTTCCATACGCCAGATTGATTCTCATCAAAACATTGAAATTCAACGGCATGTAACGCTGACCAATAATGAAGGAGCCGCTTAATTAAACCCGATCACAAAATCACAGTGTACGGTGTAATCGCTACATGGTTTCACACCTTTTGTCCCTCTAACTCTTGAGATCAAATAAATAAGTTCTTTTTGACCCTCTCTTTCATCTGTTTAGATCATTTTCATGTATTTGTGACGCATAGAATTCCTTACCTCAACAATAAACTATCTGGCCTGTATTTTTGAATTGCCCTTGGTTCCACGTTCACTGCAACCGTATCGGGATGGCACCCGTGCTGTATAGTCCAGGTTAACTGGGCCTGCNGGCCTGCCTCAGACTTACGGTTGTAAGCAAGATGTGATTACTACCTCGGGTTAACTGGACAGGCGCCAGATCCCTTGATGCGATTGAAGCATCCGACGGATCAATAAAGGAACCAAATCAGTCATGAGATTTTCAGACCGCCACAGGAGGAGCATGAATTCCGAATCCGGCGATGCTTCGGTGTTGGTGGATTATCATCGTAGGGGAATCAGCTGTGGAGTGATGTGTCATGAGGGAAATCGGGAATGTAATGACTCGTCTAAGATACACGTACAACATTTCGAAGTGGATAAACGGATAAGCGTAATAGAACGCTCAACTTATCCTAAGTACGGGCTACAATATCCATTTGTGTGGGCCCAAAATAAACTCTTCTTGCTATTTACTCCACTGGCTGGTTTCGCCAAAACGGTCCTCCTACTTCCCGAGAGGAGAGACTCATTAGGGGAAAATGTATATTTATGTTATAAACGTTGTTCAATGTGTTTCACATCCTGCTGCGTGCATACTGAAATACACTGAAGGAACTTTTGTTCAAACTTCAGAATAGTAGCAAGTATACTGCGCCACGATAATTTGTTTTCACCCATCGGTCGTTCTGGGTTTGAAGAAAGTGCGCAATGGTAACCGATCGTACATTCACGATATAAATTGTGTCATACAATTGTTAGGTTGTACTCTTCATAGCGGTTGACCATTATAATAACCATTAGATATAGAGAGCAACCTATCGCAATTCTTACTTTATTAGCCCTACACATATCTATAAAACGAAGGAAACGCAGCCTTTCAGCGGTTAACCAATGATGAAATTGTTCGACTTTGAGTTTGTGTGACGAACTGCAATGGATTGATAATCTATTAAACAATTACTGGGGCATACGGTATGTCATGGGAAACGTTCCAGGCCACCTGAAATCTGAGAATGCTGAAACGTATGGATGATTTTCTGAGTGACACAGAGTTCATATTTTGTAAGATACCCGAAACAGCTTACTCCGGTTTCAAAGAATGTGTGGGGTTAATGCACGCACGTGCCTGGTATCCTGGACTGGGAAACCGGTGTTAGTGTCGGAAGTGGATGAATGAGTTGTAATATAACTGGCTGAAAGAGGGTTAACCAAAATATATTACGACATAATGATCCAAGAGTAGGATGCGATTGAAATATTCAACGAAACCGAAGTGTAAAATACAGCAGATCCAACCGACGGCTTTAGATTGGCAAGGACGATCTGAGCAGCAGAAGTTAATGTGGTATCATACGTGAGTGCTCACAACCCTTGTGTCCACTGCAACTCCACAATACGGGTTACTCTTTTTTGAGGCAAATTATATATGGCGATGAAAATCAAGTAGTGAGTCATCAAAGGATTTCCATACTCTCAGTATTCAAAAGTAACCGGTGAATCACAGCAAAACGTCGAGAACAGGCAACCTGCGAATTGGACCAGATTAAGACAGCCAATGTAGAACTTCTTTCATAAAACCGATGGATCACGCCAAATAGTCTCTGGTGCTGATGCTTGCAATTCGAATGGAAGCTATTTATTTTTAAACCTTCCAGGCCAAATTATCATACATTAGGGAACTTCCTAATGCGGTTGAATCATTTTTGTGACCACATCACAAGATGAGCTTCCATACAAACATCATGCAGGTTAAGAATTCCTTCCTACCGAACAACCAACTGATGACATCAGATTGTTAGTGATGGCACGCGTTGGATTGATTTATCATAGAAGGAAAAATGCTTTGGGATGTCAAAGGTTAGCTCTCAGCTAGTAAGAGAGCAGTACAGACACACGTAAGTATATAATGGGTGGAAGTGATAACTATTCAAGTGATCCTTCTTTTCCTTGGAATGGGTCGCGTTTTCTTTGCTAATATTAGTATACCAGAAATTATTTGTCAACTGCTGAGCTTCTTTATGGATATACATATCTTCATTTGTTCACATAAAACAAAAAGGAAATATACCCGAAGATAACTGTGCAAAGTAATCGCACGTGATTCTTCAATTGAGTTTATTACCGTATTTTTGTTCGTTGCGCATATACTCATCTCCATTTAATTATAACAAATGCAGACTACTTTTCTGGTTAATTGAATAATACACAATGAGTTATCGACATTAACACATAAGACAGTTGGAAACTTTGTTTCATTTTTTCGTTTGTGGAATCCGGCGTTTATACTCAACTTATACATGTAATTTATTGAAATCGCATATCCTGTGCCTTCTTTAGTTATGATATTGATTCCACTGGCAGAGCTAACCGATCGGTTCACGGGGGAGTATGTATGGAAATCAGATTAAATACTTCTGGGTTGATTAGAATTCAACAATGCGCATTACGGCTCGCGGGTTCATTGCGCCGATTCCTTAGAACAATGAATGATTTGAGGTGATAAAATAAATTGGAAAAATTAAATCCAGCGATCCAAGACTATACGTTCACCATATAAATTAAATTTACAATTGAAGAATAAGAAAAACGTCATTGCTCCTTCGTCACTGAATACTTACAATTATGAGTAATGCTTAATGCGTGCACCAATTGGGAATTATCCTATTTTCTCTGCATGCACAAGTGGATGAAGGAATATATCATTTAAACTACAGAAGACAAAATGAGACTCTCGGGCTAATGATTGCCGTTGAGGGGACGTTCATGGAAGTATGAAACTCTTGTTGCAGATAAAATGTTGTCCACTGTACAATCGGTCACTATTCACAAGAAGCATTTAGTTGAAGGCGAAACACCTGATTTGGTAGGGGCCGTTCATTCAAGTGTACAGATAGTCCGCTGTCAATTCTTTTGTTGCTGTCGGGTCAATAGTAAACTGACTGACAATTACTGAAACTGCAATTGGAACATACTTTATTGACCATTCAATTGCGGTATGAAGTGCGTTGAACAGGCAAACGCCTTTCATTCGATGGATCCGTATTGATAGTATGGATGGAAAATTGGCTCGATACAATTGACGAGCGGCAATACAAAATAAACTGAAAATCAGTCCTTCCGGTTGTATGATTGATCAATGAATAAAATGAGGTGGTAAAACAAATGAACGCCCTAGGGGCGATGACTTTGAAGTGAGTTATACCTGAATGAACTGGCTTCATGGCAATTCACTAAAATACAAACAATGCTTTAGGAATGTTACTATGCGGATGAATTCGTTTGGATTGTCATTATGTTGATAACTTGATGCCAACCGTCACATGTTACACATTGCATGGAGGACAATTATTCATAAGACAAAATGAAACCTTACAAAAATATTGCTAAACAGAGAAACTACTTCACTTGCATAATATGATAGGGGAAACGCGTGAACAGAATGTCAGACTGACCCTCGTAGAAAAACCCACGCATGCATTTGAAAACATTTATTTAATTTCATGAAAATGGTAGTGAAAGGTGATAAAATCAGATTTGAATGTGCGCTGCCGAATGTAAACGCACGTTACTTGTGATAAAGTGACCTAAGACCAATTTGGTCGAACAACGTTTGCATCAATGCCCTCTTCCAGTGGAACTGAACAATGTCCAAGATAGCAAAATCCCATTGTCCGTGTTTGAACAAAAGATATCACATTTGAGTGATATGATTTCATAATTCGGCACGTTTATTACACTAGTTTAATACTAGTGACAATCGGAAATACAAAACAAACTCGAGTTCAGGCGTTCCGGCTGTATGGTTGACTGCCGCAGCTGACGATTATGTGTGAATTTTGGTTGTGGAGGAATGTCAGTTCAAGTCCATAATGCTAAGCACTCTTTTTGTGTCAATTTCTTCCATCTAAAATTAGAATCAGCCCGGTATCGCGATGAGCATATAGAAAACCATGAATATTCGTAAATTATTTTTCCTTCCCAATTTGGTTATTAATGAAAATGGTGTGGCAAATTAAGAGTAATCCAAGTAAGTGAGATAATATGCTCAAATTGAATCAACGACCGGGTACAAACACCAAATGTTGACCACCGAAATAATGTGTTAGCACTTTTGATGAAATGTAGCGAAATCTCCGTGGGCCATACCAATGGTTTTCAAGTGGTCCATATCCCAATGAAACGGTTTCATGGCAGTTCGCTAAAACACATACAATGATACATGATCATTGCTTTGAGGACATATTTTGTCTAGTTGTCGCCCTCTTTTGATTGATGCCAACGTTACATGGCATATTTTTCATGGAGGGAAATTACTCAATAAAAAGTAAAGAAACCCAGTTCACGTGCGCCTGATGTTTAGTGGACGCGTGAACCGTATGTGAGACGGACCGCTGTATCAAAACCCACGAAGTCAAAAAACAGTAACAATTCAATTTCACGTAAAAATAGTGTTCCTAGATTCGGATGTGCGATACCAGATATATACAAATAGTACTAGAGAGAGAGAGTGACTGAGGCCACCTGAGGCGAACAAGGTGACTGAAGGACACTCGTTTGACTCAATGCTCTTTCCCAGTGGTACTGAATAAAGCAAAATAACCAAATCGCATTGCCTCTCATTAGACCAAGGAGATTGTATTTCAGTGAGGTTATTTCTTAAATCCACAGTTTGATAACGCCGGGTTCAATGAGTGTCCACAATTTTGAAGATATCAAATTTCCTAACGCAATAACGGAATGAGATGGTGTAAGGCGTTATCACCAGTCGGTGAGCATCTGGTGGTTCACCCAGTGGAATCGTTTCGAATCCCTGACTCCAAACTAACCAGGAGTATAGAGGAAAACTAGAAGCTTTTGTGCGATCGATTACACTGATGAATCCGGAAAGAAAGGTGACATAAGCCAGAAATACGATCCGCGAACAAATCTATCTAAAATGTAACCGTGTTGCCCCGGAGTACAGTCATTTCTCGAATTCGTTCATCTTAAATATTATTAGGCTTATCGATTGGTATAACTTTCGGCTTCAAATGCAAGAGGCACCGGTTTATATATTAATGCTGGTTTACTTTTCGGCTGGTTTCTTCTTATAATGGATCAAAACGCCTGGCGGTACTCGAAGAATTTTCAGTCGTGGCACATGATTGCGAGACTGACGTTTAGGATGTGAATCAGAAAAACGTCATACAATTATTGTTTCCCCTGTGTTCCCTTTCAATATATTTAGTTGTACTCAGTTTAGTGGATAAACATCGATACAACTTTTGACTCAGTAGAGCACTCCAAACTCTGGCGCCATATATCCTTGAAGGCGCGATCCTTGAATATTACAACGCCTCCACAATAATAACCGAAGCCGAGTCCGAGCTTACGGCAATTTCTCACCAGACCACAATACAGAAAGTGGTGTTCGACAAGGTTGAACTCACTCTGCGTTGCTATTCAACTTCGTGAGAGATTAAATTATTGAAACAGCCCTCTGTTCGTGCGAGGATAGCGGTATAGATTCATTACTAGATACATCATTCACTAGAAATACAATAATCTTATATAGACCACAAAATCACACAATTAAAAAAAACAGAAATAACGTAGATAATGTCTGTCTATTTATGTGTGTATTGATACTAAGGATAAAACAGTAATGGGTATATGAGTGTTCAAATCTGTCTGCAATTGTTATTTGTATTGCAAAATGTATAAAATGCACCAAACGATTTTACACTCATTAGAAAATCGGCTTCATGTCAACAAGCATTTATGACTGGCCATCGTTAATCAAGAGATCCGTTTGACTGATTTTATAGGGAGAGTGTTCAGCCGAATTGCGATCGCTTAGGCTGTTGAGAGGAGGCAATNACTTGCATTTCACACCAGTGATCGTTTTGATGGGCCTGACCCATTCACTCATTCTGACCCGATATTCGATATCGATCGGATTGTACGAGTAATGCGCGTAAGTTCAGAGTAACACACAAATTTCTTATTGTAGAATGAAGTCATTTTCACCCTTGGCTTGTCTTTTATCTGTAATCGGAGAGCTGGTTCGATAAAGGGTGAGTTTTGCGTACGTCAGTGGCATATAATGCAGTACCGACAGCTGTCTGGAGACGCCTCCTCTTCACTTCAGATTATTTGTCGCCTTCAAAGGAAATGGACAAATAACATGGTTTCATTTTAAAATTCCTCACAGGTTGCACCTTTGTGATGAGCTTCAAACAATGATGAATGATGATATCTGAATATCAATTTTCTATGAAAATGCGTTTTCTCAGTTCTTCCACACAGGTATCAGTCGAACAACCTTGCATTGTGCTGTTCGGCTTGCAACAACCCAATGTTTTCGTTCGCTCTGTATTGATAATTTGTGTGCCCAACTCTGATTCTATCCGATCGAGCAAGAATAAAATCTTTGTTGTTCTCTGAAGTCATCTACGGGCAGTTGGGTGAGTAAGCTACGGAGAAGTTGATGTGACAAGCAGTATTTTCCAACTTTTCTAACTTAGTATCGGATGTAGGCAACATAGTGGAGATTTGAGTGTCAAGATTTTTTAATTGTGTCTCTGAATCGATTGTCCTAATACTTCGATTGGAACAGCATCTATTAGGTTACAACGATGTAAATTTAATGTCTAACTATTCCAAAAGTAAAGGAGAAATGCTGTGCACGTACCATATTTGTTCTCTTGGAAGTTCCCCTCTTCCGAGTGTGCTGTATTTGCCANCAGTCGGCATCATTTTCTATCAAGCTTATGGCGTTGTTCCTAATCCATCTACCGTAAGTAAGCTAAGGTATGTAAGTCATCGTCTCCGTGTAAATGTTTCCAACGATATTGCAGGAGCTGCACGTTTGTTTTGCCGAGGCCATATGCATTCCCCCCACGTATTCGTTTTTTGGATTGCTTAGGCTGTTGAATATGTTCCTGGGTGGACTCACATAAACAATCCGTCCGTTCCGTAAATACGCCTATTTTGCCACACAGAACCCTTTTAAGTGATCAGTTGTTGTCTCATGATTGCAATGCGTTCCTTCATTAATTGCTGACATGAAATTAAAATAAACACTCGCACACAAGCATTGTCTCCCTTTGCTGGGACGTTTACATTGATAGGGCTAAAGTAACGAGACTTGGGCAAATCACAGATCACATTATCCATGTTGGGTGGCGCAGGTTTCTAGTCCTATCAGCCGTGAACGTTTTTTCCCTATTTTGACTACGCACATTAGGCTTTAAAAAAAACGTGGGCTCACGGAATATTAAAAGTCGGTAAAACTCAAGCAAAAGCAAATAATGAAAAGGACAACCAATTGAAGTGGTCAATTATCTTTGGACTAATGCTGGATCATATCGCATTGCTTCCATAAACAGAGCAATTTATCTGGTCATTCTGATATAATAGATTTGAACTGCAAAACACGTGTATAAGCAACAGTACGCACGACAGAAATGCAAATTTGTCTGGAGCTCAGGAAGGCAAATAAAGAAAGAATGAAAAAATCAATTCACGCAAACCTATGTTCTAGAGCGACATGAAGCTGCCTACAGGTCAAATGTCACCGAAACCTAAACGCCGGAGACTGAAGGATATTAGGCTGCCATATATAGATATTAGTTTAAAGTAGCACAATATAGGTAGATTCGTTTATGCTCCATCCCACGTGAACTAAAAGTAAAGCACAACGATAAAACGAACGAATGGATCATACGTGACATCTCCTCGTTGATGGTCCGTATACAAGAATAGGTATATAAAGGAAATGCAACGGTTGTACTCAAACGTTTAATTGGAACCATTAGAAAATACTTTGTGATTTGCCTAGTTGTTTTCCAGTTGCAATTAGCCCTCTGTTCAGGTAAGTACTTCCGATGGAACCTGACGAGGTTGTTGCACGATCATTCTGCCAACAGACTGCAGTAACTTATTTTCAATTATTTACATTGTGCCTACGTTTCAGCGGAATTAAATGGTGAGTACATTCAACATTATTACCCATGAAAATACACCAACTATAAAACGAGCAATTTATTACAAACGAAACAGGATTGGTTTTATCATGCATAGTGGGATCTGTGATTTAAGTTTTGTGGCTCGTAGCGATTTATTCATCGTTGGTGCAAAGGCAGGGGAAATCCTTGATAGTATGGAGTCTAACTATTGATTGTTTTCAAACGTTCTACATTATATTCTTTGTAGCCATGCAGAATTGTATGCCTCAAAGTGTG
>UZAN01043030.1:2843-32541 GCA_900618425.1 Echinostoma caproni
ATCTGTGCAGTAGTTCACTTATCGCTACCCACCCCGCTCGATGCAATGGGGAGCGCGGTCCTGATTATCCTGCGCGACGACCGATGCAGTATGGGATTATTTTTTGGTTGTGTATTCATTTGAGTTTGGCGGACGGCTATTGCTAGGGTGTCCAGCCAAAGCCTTTGGTTCTGACAAGAACCTGACTGCAAGGCAACAGGTAAAGCGAAATAGAGGCCCATTTACTTGGATCAATTACTCCTCTACCATTTTACCGACTGAGACGCTAACTCGAGTCGAACCCCCAACCTGGAGGACCAGGAGACTGAACTTCGTCCGACCTCTACCCTTCGACCTTCCAGGCATGATTAGATCTTCGGCTTAACAAAAGCCATCCTGTGCAACTCGTTGGTTCAGAGAGATGCACAAGCCATCACACCGCGTCAAGGTGCAGTCTCGTCGTAATCGTGGGCTTGAGGCGTTGCGATGTTCTCTAAATTACCGTGCAGTAGTTTTGTGACTATCTGATCCACGATTCTAGAGAGGGACGAGGCAATTGAGTTCATACGATAAGCATTGTGTTCACTCGATGCATCTCGTTTATCGATGGCAAAGATGTGAACGGTTTTGTATCCCCTGGGAAACCTTGTGAGGCAGATTGAGAGAAGAAATAAGAACATGCTCTGATGCGCAAGTTTTGCGCGATATTGGCGGAAATCCATCCAGACCATCTGGAGTGAGTGTGAATATTACAGATGATAGTGTTCCAAGATACAGTTAAATCCTTAAATAATGGGATACTGGAAGTCGATATCCGATCGACTACGCTGGTGTACTCCTCTGTTCGACCATTTACGCGAGTGGGTTAGGTGACCAATTAGTATACGCTATTCACAAAGTCGAACCCTGACACCTCGAGGTCTATTATTATTGTTTTCATGAGATGTGTCAACCAGTCACTGTTCTGTTCAACTCCACTTTCAACTTTCCTTTCTCCTATTAGTCATTCAACTGAGCAACCAAAACCGGCGCACGAATATGCGTGGTTTATGGTTATACAAACTGAACTGAACTGAACTCAGGCATTGCAACTGGATTGCTAAATATTTTCTGTGTACAGTGAAACGGTATCAGACACAACACCCTTGGATCTGTTCGGAGACCGATAAACAATGCAGAATTAGTGGTTTGCAGGTAGCATGCGAAACTTCAGTTTCGATAACTTAAATTTGCGGTTGGAAGCATCAGGACGAAAGCTGAATGATTGACAAACGCAAATACAAACCAGCTTGAATAGTAAGTATGAATGAAGCATATTTAGCGTAAAATCTCTTGAAGAATACAATTTGGTATTTCATCAGAAAAGTATCAGAGAGGATTTAAATTCAAGGTAGAGAATCAATTTAAGTTTCAAGACGTCGAGTTCTGGGTATAGCAATCTAAGAGAGCATGTGAATGTAAGCGTATAAGGCGATATTCTGTATGGTGTGCAAAACTATGATGGACTTCTTTTGAGAAACCGCCACCGTTAGTATTGGGGGTTGGAGTAGCGTGCCTCACACGGTCACCGTAGGAAAGGTGTGGTATTGCGCCGCGCGATAGCAGAGCTACTTATCAGCATGTGCGGATGGTATTTGGCAGTGCGAAATGTCATCTGGTCGGCGACAGTTTCACGTAACTAGACCACCACGTCCTGTCTTCACAACCTAGGTCATGAATTATCTAGCCATTTTTCAGTTGGGCTTCGTTTTCCCCGTTGATTAATTTGCTGCACTGTTTCCATGTTTGTTGCAATGCTATTAGGTCTAATCTCGTCCGCATGACTTTTCACATTTATGTTTACTTGTTTACCTGGCCTCCCCAGTTTCTCACGTGACCCGTATAATATCATTCTCACGAATGACTATGTTTCTCTGATCGTACCTCCGGAAAACGTCGCTGTTAATTATAAACTTGTACTGTTTACGCAGTGGGACTATTAACGAACGACAGTCATTTTGTCTACATTCATGTGTTTGTGTGTGTGTGTGTGTGTGTGTGTGTGTATTTCTGTCCCCGTATTGATCTATACGTGTCCATGTGCAACTGTTTGGCGTTACGCGGACCACAGAGACATTCGCTGATCACAATTGATCGATCAGCAAACGGACCAACTATGCAATACATGGTCATTGTAAATCCAAAAGTGCCTCCCACAATTGACTCTTCTTCATCTATCGGTTGTCACTCCCAGTACTTTTGTGTTTCGTGTTAATGACTACTTAAACGTTTGCCATGCTCCATCAGAGTTAAGCCTGCATCATTTAACTCAAGTTTATCCTTCATTCGATCGTGTTCGACGAATGGTCCATGTGAGCTCGTGTCGGTTGTACGGTACGGTAGTTATTGTACCATGTTCTTAGCTCACTGTTTCGAGTTTCGCATGCAATCGACTGGCCTATCACAACATAATATCAAGTCATTGCTACTGTTGGACAAAACTTCCTTGTATATAAACCAGTCCTTTGATCATTCTACATACAAAAGTTCATCAATCGCTTTTGATTCCGCCATCGGAGCTTGTCAACCTAGCTTCTGACTGTAAGTTGAATAAGAAAAACAACGTCCTGATTTGCTTGCTAAACTACCGGAAATTCCGTAGTCGTTCTACCGCGATTTTCCGTGAGTTTTAATCGAACCTTATTTCATTTTCCAAGATGAATCAAAGTGTTCATATTTTGAATCTTATTCTTATTTCATAAAAACTGTTCACTCATATACTGTGTACCATGGATCGCCGAAGATACACAAATCGAATATGCCACTCAGACCAGTGATTGATATCTGCAGTTCGACCTGTCATACCATTACCGTACCTGTTCACCAATCGTGGACCAGACGAGATGCGAACGATTCGTTCGTATTCATTGATCGCATCGCGATGCAAAACGCGTTGCATAAGCTTTACTATGCTTTCGTTTGTTGTCGAATATTTGTTCACGAGTGTACCACTGCCGGGCATGGTAAATTTCATTTATCAACACAGTTGAAAATAATAGCCAGACTGGAATCCCAGGCCAACAGACAAAAAAATGAAAACTTGGATGAAGTTGCAACATACAGTTTTCGGACAGTCAAAAACACCACTAACAGAATTTTGTGTCCAGGAGATGGTCACTTGAGCCACTCCGAACAGAAGTATTTTCAGCCGGGCTTGAAAGTGAACCGTCGAAGGACACGATCGATAATTTGGATTTATTCACTAGATGTGTGGACGATACATTATCATTCTTGATTCTACAGTAGACATTATCAAACTACGCCCAGGTTCGGAAACGCTCATCCAATTATACAACTCGCGATGGAGCTAGAGAAAAATAATCTCGCTTTTCTGCCTTCTGGGCTTCTCCGAATGGCTGGTGGTAGTCTGTAAACCCACGGCCGTAGGATGATAATCACGTTCCCTAAGTTTCGTCCCATTGAAACACGAACGTTATTCAGTTACCTGTTCAGCCCACAAGGTGTTGAGAATTCGTAGTTCCTAGACCTTGGATGATGATTTTCCCCGCGTAACAGACAGTTTCAGTTTTTACAACCATCAGCCATGCACTTTCGTGCACCGGTTTTGGTTGCTGTCTTTTGACCGCCCGTTCGGATAAAAGTGGAGGATGAAGATTGGAATGTTAAAAGCCAATCCAAACAGCGTATAGAGAATTCATATAGACTGTTGTTAAGAGAACAATGAGTAAATGCATGAGCTCCACTGTTTGTGACACTCAACCATATCGCTCAGTGTCTCCAACCATCGGTGACTATAATCTCGGGGTCCCGAATCAGCGAGCTTAACGGGACCTATGTGACCTAGGGGTTAGGGTTTTCATACTCTCATACCAGGTCTTCGTTCGTAACGGACACCCGTCGAAGAAACGAATACCCTGATGGGAAAAGTTTTTACCTCAACTTTGGTTATACTGAACAATGTTGAATTTCCAGTTAATTTAGTGTGTTCTCAACTGTCATCAAGTGCTTTGACCAAAGCTGCTAAAGAGGTTTGTCAGACAGAGATTCTGACGTTCCTGTGAGTTGTAGATACACTGGCAAACAGATTGGAAAGAACAAAAACATCTTCCTCTGTTATTGTGGCCATTTTGGTTTGTAACAGCTGCGTCCCCATAATCGATCTTGGGTAGCAAATTGAGTTATGCTACTCTCGAACACTGTTGAATGCGTAACTCACAGTCATCAAGGAAAATAGTTTCTCACTGAATTCAGAGACGAAAAGCCAATCTTTGGTTTATAACCGGGTTAACCAGCAACCGGCATTCTTGACCCAGGGATTTGAAAATCCCGCGATCGTGCCCGTGGATCTTCTCATTGGTTACTGGTAACGCAATTACAGACATACATTACTGCGGCTGGCTCCTCGGAAAGGATAAACCGGCTCCAGACATGATCATGAAGTTCCTTGAAAGTTTTATACGAGAGACGTCTCCAGCGTCATTCTACTTTTTTTACTTTGGGGGTACACCTCTAGTCTTTGCACAACCAAATTCGAACTGCGAGGCAGCAAGAAATAATTCCTGGCCTCGGAAGTAAGGGGTCAATCGATGTAGTTTTAAAAGGCCAGCCACATCGACGTTTGTCACGACATCGTCATTGGTCTTATGTGGCTTTTAAACAGGAGCCAGGCGACCAGCCTGAAACCCACCACACCCTGGTGGTGCCCCCGCTGTTTGTTCGCGACTGCCTATTTGTTGCGGTATGCCACAACTTATTCACAGCTAACCTACCCACTGACACCTGCTCCCAATAGATCGTATACTTGAAATCTTGTGGATTAGACGTTTCTGTGAAATGTTTCTCCTGAGGACCCGAAAGCCTTTTCTGCAGTACAGTACCTCAAACTGCATGGTTTCCCTCGACAGCTCTGCGTTTGCATGCCTCCTTCCCCCAGAATTTTTGCTGTAATAGAGTATGAGTTTGCGCTACTGTATAATTAAATAGGATTATACAATACTCATTGTAAGAAGCCCACACGTATTTATTATATACCCTCCTTTAGGTCTTGGAGCAATTCAAAATGTTGATTGATAAAGTAGCGTTTATCCTATACGCTGTTCGTGAGTGAAGATGAAACATAAACGTGGTTTTTGTTTTTCCTTTGTACGACGGCACATGATGAGGGAAATAATTGCTTCCCAGTTCTATCGGCTTCATATCCTCGCATCTAAATTGGTTTTTTCGGGTATCGACTCTGCAAAACAGGCCATCAATCATCGTAAAAAACGAATAGATAAATAGATTACTTGCAGCTCTCAATTGTTGGTTCGCAAACGGATTGAATAGAGAGGAGAAGAAATGTGTAGCGATTATTAGACAGTAGCTCATGCCTAATTTACAATAAAGCTTAATTTGACTCATTTCGGAAGCTTGATGATGACTACTTTTCGTCGTATCTACGTTATTGAAATCAATTCCTTTTCAGCTCTTCCGTCATTAATGGTTTTTTTTGTCGGTTTATCTGATTTTTGTTTTTCTTTTATTTGAACTGTGATTAGAATACGTTCGGAGAGAAACCAACCACGTTGTTGATAGCCTTTGAATATTGTGAATCGGTTACGCTCGCGCACGGGTTTAAAGGCTGATCGACCAAACTCAATTTGGTCTCGCACAATGTACTTTGCTAGCGGGAGCACTGACGGAAAATCAATCGCCATAACCCAATAGTTGGGTTGATTAGAGTACACCAGTGGCCGAAGCATTTCTTCGTCTTATGGTATTAATCGATTTTCGCGTCCTGTGTTTCCGAATCCGGATCTTCTGTCGTTGTCAAAAACTGATGGATGTTGCGCGATAGAACGATATCTGGTTGGGAACAAGGAGAACTACTCACCATCAATGACTGAGAGATAAGTATGAGTGCAATCGACTAAAGAATTTTCTGATCTGCAAACGTTGTTAGTAATTCCTGCTATCGTGTTTCTAAATCCCGAATGTATCTGAATGAATAACAAATACTTCAAGTTAGCAGGTGTGCATCCGATTGGATATTCGTATTCACCACTTACAATAAGTGCTGCAATGAACGAGGCGTTTACGATATAGAAGGACAAGAGTAGCACCCTAGATGACTAAGCGCCATATTACTGATCGAGTTGATTGTGCGAAAAATCTTGTTAGATGGAACGCTCAGTGGAATAACGTGACATTTAGTGAACGACCCTGATCGACTAACTGAACTTCGGCATAGCGCACTGGAAAACAAGTTGGACCTTAACCACCGAGTTATTTATTGTGGTTTGGGAATGCTATTTTCACGGACGGTAAATCATTACTGAAGGTTTTCGAAGGAAAGCAGACAGTTCACCTGTATATCAGAACTTTGAACAATCTACCTATCGGGGCCTTATGTGGTTCACCACTCCAAGTTCTGGGGCTTAGGTTACCGGTTTCCACATTTGAACAGCAAGTCCTCGTGACTATGGGAATCTGCTGTTCATCACGGGAAATTGTGTAGTAAAAAGATCTGCTTCATGTTGTAGCTGGATGTTCCTCACACTATCCACGAGTAGTATGTTTTTGGAAGCGTGAACAGTGGTCGGCGATTCTCACGATTTTCACCGAAGGCGCACAGCAGCTGATAAGTGAATTCCATGTTGTATCAGCAGACGATGCCAACAGATCATTGAGCTGTTTTGACCACTGATACAGATTATTCCGAGGAGCCATGACCAGCCTGTTTCGGATTGCGTGTTTCGTTCTATAAAACCCCATTTATTCTCCGCCTATGCCCTTCTTTTAATAAACGATTCCTCAGTTGAAAACTGCACCTGCGGATTATTAACAACGGCCTTATTCTGGAAGATCTATCTGATCCAAACTTTCTTAGGGAGATAACATCGCTATACATACCACCAGACTTAGTACAACCTGTTTCTTGTATCAAATTTATGGGCACCGGACATTGGTCCACTTGGAGCACTATTTTTAAATCTTATTACTGATGAAGCGATCCTGTGTAGATTGACAAATCTTTATCACCATCTACGGATTACTGTCTAGTTACCCAAACTGCAGGACATAAATTCGAGACTGCAACAGTTTTAATCTTATTCTGAATATGACCTAATTAGGAATTTCAGATCCGCAACAAAAACTGTTCTTTTTGATCATCTGATGGCTTATTAATCACTCGGCTATTGGTTGCGCCAAAAGCATTTCGCACAAGTTTCCTCACCCTGATTCAGTTTTTTCTGAGTCTGAGCTTAAATCTGTTTCAAATCTCAAAGAAAGTGCTGAGGCACACAATTCTCATGATTCCAAGTGTACGCCTTAGCGAGAAATTGGAGAAAACTGCTTATGTCCGAATAGTAACCTGTGCCCTGAGTAATGGGGAGTATACCTACAGGTATTTTTTTAATTTGGCTAATTTTTTTATCCCCTGTTATTTCCCACCAGTGTTCGGAATAAGAAATCGGTCGCATGATCTTATCAAATCCTCTACCACTCACGTGTGCACAGACAGAAAACCGCGTGCTCAGCATCTCCTCTGGTCGTCCGCGACCGCTTACTCACTGCAGCACGATCTAAGCATTCACTCACGCCCAGTGTGATTACGTGCGTAAATTGACAGTTAAGAAATTCAGATGAAGAGAGAGAACGAACTAAATGGAACTACTTCTGCTGAAACTATTCGTGTGCAACAAATTCCAGATTTCGCTCAATAGGCTATGCGACGACTCTTGTTTACTGCCATTTTTCGTTCGCCATTCGATTGTGGCCAGCCCTACTTCATCGCGGCAGAACATGTTTCATTGTTTCTACATGCCGCCCCAAAAATGTGATCTAACCTCGAACAGCCTAAGATGTCCTCCCCACCTACTTCGTTATGAGTGTTACACACACATACATACACGGTCCATATACGTGTTTTAATGTGTATTATTTCCGGAAAATAGTTCTTTACCCCACCTGTACACGGATCCTCTAGCTCCTCCACTATCTCATCATTAGCTCACTGCCATCCGCTTCTCGGAACGTCCCTACGTTCCAGTTAAGTTAACGTCTGCAACGCATTTCCCATTCTTGTGATCGTGTGTGTGTGTGTGTGTGTGTGTGTGTGTGAAAGAGAGAGAGAGAGAACAGTTCACCGCGCTCATCTGCCCTCACATCTCCGCCAGTGGTGTGTTTCGATGGCCTCGTGTCGCGTACACGATTGCTTGCGTAGTCAGCCGTAGTAGCCGACGTGTACGGGGTTTACGGACAATGGGAGGCTCGAAATTTAGAAAATTTGGCACACCGCATAGGTGCCACCGCATGGTTCGCTGTCTGCCGCGTCAACGATAGTTTTGCTTATCAGCATGTACGCGTATCACTCCGCCCGTTTATGTATTTGTGCGTGTGTCGGTTTGCATTTTTGTTTCGATGTGATCTATGTGTTTTTCGTCTTGGCAGACATTTACCCGGATTGTACGTGTTAGAACTGGTGCCTGGTTGTGAGGCTCAGTTGGACGGACGATTGCAAAAAGACGATCAGATTTTGGAAATAAACGGCATTGATCTCTCGGACGGGACCCAAGAGCAGGCTGCACACATCATTAACGTGAGTTTTTGCTGTTCAATTGATTGATCGATTTTGACGGTTTTTCTTTCGTTCATCGAAATTCCGTCTCATGCAGTTTATCAGATGGAATAGTTTATCTTCCGAAATTTGCTTTTTGCCTTATCTTTGTCTATTGGATTCTGGTAATCATTCTCCGAAGCCTGCTTTGATGTGCACGGAAAACGAACCCACGCGCACACACCCGAGGCATCTTCTCTGGTCCTGTTAATTCAACGAATCCCACTTTCTTTCATCTCAATTTTTCGTTGTTGCGCTGAAAATCATCGTGCTCACTATGAGCAAAACGTTTTCAGGCATAATTGACCTAGCCCGATCGGCCGTTCGATAGCCGGTACGGAAAACCTATTGCCCCTCAGCTAGTGGTTGTTTGAGTTATGTATTAAGTGCACGAAAATTACTTTCCGAAAATGTATGAGGGAGTTGAGTTTCTTACCAATATAGACAGTGAACCAATAGGTCCCTAAAATTCAATTCGGAGGGCGACCAAATTGGAAATTTCTTCAGTGAACTAATTGGGGACAGATATCGATCACAGTTGTATCATCGCGTGAATTATTCGGTGTCAATTATCCCCATTCTAGTAGTTTTCCAGCGAACCGTGAATAGTTTTATTGGTTGCTTTAACATTCCAATATCAGTTGCAAAGTCCACGTGGTGCCGTAACCGTACCATTTCATTTCTAATTCGTTTAAATAAGTGTACCCACCATGTAATAACTTCTTCATATCTCAAGGCCAAACCACCGTACCAAACCCGTTATGTATATCACTCCATCCCCACATTCATCCCTATTTTAAGATTTAATCACTTGACTTTGGGTCTTATGTCTTCTGTTCTAAGTAATATCTATTCTCCATACACAGTCTTTTTTGTGCAATCTGTCGTGCTGTAACCAGGCCAAGAAGTAAACCTCTTAAACAAGAGGGGGAGAGATTGCTCATTTTCGTTAACCGGTTGTATAAGCTTAGTTAGCGGTCGATCGTGTTGAGCGTGAACAGAAATGGCTTTTTGATTTGAACGAAGTAACAACAATCCCGTCTATTACCTAAGTTGAATGACGGTACCGGGTTCGAACCACAGACAACAATATAAAATCCCATGAAAATCACCCCTTCCCAGTAACCTATAATAATCCGTTTTGAGACTGACCTTGGTTTGAAGATTTTCTGTCTTCGTCATACCATAAGTTGGGTCAATGACTGTATTATGCTCTCAGTTTGTCTAAAACTTCACTTGGCTCCGATTCTGGTTGCGGTCTTTCGTTTATCCATTTGGTCGTCCAATGAGGAAATGAGCAAACCTGAACGATCAGCTGTAAACAGTCCGAAACGAGGATACAAAATCCAGGGAGTAAGTGCATGGATGCACAAGCGCCACATCGCGTAGTGCATCATGAGTAATTGACTTCATCACATTATCGTCACATATCAAAGGCTTATGCGGCTTGTATGACGGAATGCTTCGGATTAGGTTACGTTTATTATGGTGAACATTTTCACTGGAGACTAATCTAACTAATGATTATTCAAATGGGGATTGTTGTTATTGTTTTTTGTCTCAATTTCACAAAACCGGATATGGCTGATCCTACCATCGGTACTTACACTTGATCCGTGTTAATTGTATGATTTCGGGGGTTGAGATTGGGAGGTGGAGGCGAAAGAAGATGAGAATGGGAGATGGAGGGCCAGCCATGGGAGGTTGAGTTTATTGTTTTTGTGCGCACAATGGGGGATTATGTAGACGAATTCCAACCGCCTCTGCGGTGGCTAGGATGCGGCTTTAATCGGCTTTGACCTGCTACCTGCTACAGTAGAGAGGCCTAAATGCTTAAGTTACACTTACTGTGTGATCGAAATGGACGAGGTGTGAAACGATGGCACTTGTAATGGTTTTAATCACACCGGTGTGCCAGCCAGGCCGAATGATGTTCCCGAACTCGTGTAGACAAGTGCCTGCTCGTTAATAATAATTAGTTTTGTTTCCTCTTTTCCATACAAAATGATGTGATATAAAATGTGAAGTATTAACCAATTGACGAGTCACCGAAAAAAAAGCTTTTTCGCTAAACTGCGTTTGTCATTCAATGTATCGCTGGTATATTCCGGGAACTAATCTAACTGATGACCGGATAGGTTGAGTGGTGTGGCCATCAGTCACCTTTATCCCCCGTAATTGTTTCCTATTCTTTCATTTTATTCCTTCCAAGTGTGTGTGTGTGTGTATGTGGAATAACAGGGTGATCAAAAGACAACCAGGACGACCGGTTACACACACGGAACACTGATGTGCAATCGGATGATTTTCATTTTCTCCGCATCACGCAGCAGAAACGGTGATGCTTGATAAGCCCCGGGAAAATAGTCGGCCTTCGTAGTCGTGGAGTTTGGATTTCTTTGGCTGATTGTGTTGTACGAAATTCATTCTTTCATCACCAAGATTGACTGGTTATATCTGAACACGAGAATTCGCAACATAGTGTGCTTATAACAACGACACTAGTCTCCCATGTCCTAATGTTAATGTATGCATGTATAATTTGTAAGCTGTCACGATTCATGTCACAATCCGAAGTCTGAAACACCCCCAACAGGTGAATGTTCCGTTTGAATAATATATATCAACATGGCCTTCTTCGTTTAAGTCGCATTCATACATGCTGCTTTGTATGTAGAATTCATTGGATCAGTTGGATGCCGTTTAATTGAATTACACTGTGGTGCATGAACATATTTCAGTCGCTGTACCGTTTCTGATTTGAACTGATTCTGGAAAGGTGACGGTGTGCCTGCTCGCACGATATTTGTTTCACAAATTTATTGGGATACGACCACCATTTCATGATCAGTATATGGTTTTTTTAGCAATTCCTCGAGACTGATGGCCGAACTCTATTTGATCATACACAGGAGACGAAATTTATATCGGGTATAAAACATATCGTCTTGGTTGTATTTATCTTCAATCAGACTAGAATCCGTCATCGGAGTAGGAATTTCCTCCCGGCGATTATCAGATTCCTAGATTGCCTATAAGATCATGCAAAATGCACTATTGGCGTTTCTGCCGAATGCAATCACACGATCACCCTAGGTATACCACGTTTTCGATCCATTGTAAGAAGCATACATTCCGAATAGTTTGTACTTGCAGATGTTGGCGGCCTTTTCTGTGTTGAGGGTTTTCACGTTTTCAGCAGGATAAAATTTAGCCTAATCTGAGATCAAAGTTTGACCTAATAGTCATTAAACGGTATGCAAATGTTAATTTTAATGATTGATTGTACTGTTCTTTCCGTGGTCCCACCTGTGGCTGACTCAACGATCCTGTGAGGATAACTCAAAGCTCATTATTCGTTCAGGTTTGTACGCATCAGTGTTCCCTCAGAATTTCCTCTACCCGTGCATTGATTCACAAGCAAGAAGTCAGATTTTGTATCCGCCAATAGCTCTTGTTTTTTTTCGATAGACTGAGAAAGCTAACAAAACCGATTCACGGATACACCAGTTGATTTCAATAACTGTCATGGTTTGTTTTCTCATTCCAATCAACAGCAATGAACAATTCTCTTACGCATGACCGAATGAGGCTACACCTCTCCTTCTCTGTCCAACTTTGAAAGCTGATAAAATACATGTATGTACAGATAGAGTTACATGTGGCATGGAAAGCTGTAACACCTGTTCGTGAAGGCCATACTTGTTATTTTTCCTAACTGTTTTCTACGTGTGTGCTTGATTGAAGATCAGTCTCCCGGTTTCGTCCAAAGGGTCTGACATGCTTGACATGTACGATTAATCTTCAAAGTTTAGGTCCGCAAGTTAGATTTTTGTTCCACAATCTATCTCTTTTTTATCAATCACAGACCGCTGCAGATTGGGTGAACTTCAAGGTCAGTCGACGACATCGTGCAGACACACCAGATATTTTGCGCATCACAAACGGTTCGGACGAACAGGTGCAACTGCTCTCCTCTCCGCTTCGTTCACTGCGGTTGAATGCTGCGGACTCGGTCAATCCTAGCCTTGTTATATCCGATTCCCTGACCCGCTCAACGGTAACCGAGCGAAAAAGACGTGTCGGATCCCGTCAGTCTAATCGCAGTCTCTGCTCCCCGCCAACTTCCTCACGTACGGCAGACAGTAGTTCTTTGCACGCATTTCGTATTCCCTCCACTGCTTCCGCGTCCATCTCTTCCTCGTTGTCCTCATCCACTGAACCATTCACAGTGTCCAAATCCACTTCCCAGTTACTTGTGGATGAAGAGGATCATATGAGCAGTACGAAAGAGGTCACCGTGACTACGGCCTCAGGAAGTCCGCAGCGCAGTGAATCGGCAGTCTATGCTCCACAATCCGTCACTCCACAATTTTTTGCTCCCCGGGTAGGTTCATATTATATTTGCTCTTCTCTTTCGTAAATGCGTTGACTAATTTTTCAGGAATTGGTGGAGTGCCACAAACCGCAGGAGTTCATCGGTATTCGTACACGGAGATGAAAATGTTTAAGCGACTCCCTTGCCTCTTACGTCGGTTAGAATATTGATATTTACATTCTAATCCCCAAACTGATCGAAGTAAAGATATTCCTACCTTTCTGCAATATTACTTGGCCTGGTTGTCAAGGCTCATTGTAACCCGAACCTTTGCGGTTGTTTTCTCGTATTGGCATATATGGTAAGGAATCACATCTTGTAGGTCCAGCTCCCAGTCTCACTCTAACTGGGGAAGTAATAGACCAACTGGACGTGTCTTATTATTCCGGCAGCTATATCTCATCCGACCGACGCGTCGCGGATGATGTGTCGCCTCGCACTCAGAAGGCTGGATTGACATTTGTTAGCTTGGGACGTCTCTGGCTGCGCTGCGACATCCGGCTGTCTGTGAAGAGTCGAATATATACTGCTGCAGTTAGGCCAGTTCTGCTGTGCAGCGCAGAAACATTGGCTATTTAGAAAACGGGGTAAAGATAGACTGTCGACGATTAAATAAAGCTGTCTACGCAGCACTAAACGAATCTGCTGGGGCAACCGGACGAGTAATGATGAGGTCAGGCAGTTCAGTTCAGTTTGAACTGAACTTCATTCGTAATGACTTAGGTGCACATTACACAAGTTGAAGGCGGGGATATTAAAACATGCCCACAAAGAGCAATGTGATGCATATCCTGTATTTTCCCACACCAGTGTTGCATCTTTTTAGACCCGATAAGTTAGGAAGATGTCCGGATTATCTGAGTGTTAATGTGACTATGTGCGGCATGCATTTTGCTTTAAGAAGTAAAGAGATAACACTAAATTAGATAACCTCTGCTGTGGAAGTCCTTCTCACTGCCTTATCATGGTGGAGGTTTTCTCCACCAAAGTGAGAGGACGAAAAGCCGTGTTTATAACCGGGTTGGTGGACCACTAGTAGTTCACCGAGGGGAGCTGGCCAAAAACCCTGATTCCAAACCAGCCAAGAGGAAGAGGCGTATGAACCCCGCACACCTTCCCGGTTGTTGCAGTGTTCACCGGCTCAATTGGGCATCCAGGTGTATTGGAGACCTTAGATGTTTGATCCCGTCCAAAGGGCGTATGGTTCGATGAATTGGACACCGACCCCCAATGAATTGCGGTTTTCGCACACCCTCCCGCTGCCATGCGGGTTGGGCTTTGGGTAAACAAAGACTCCGGTTGTGGATTCCTCAAGAAAATTCACCTGCCTTGGCCTGGGCAACCTGGTAGTATTCGGCCCACATGCAAATCATGGAACGTGTTTTTTTTTAATATATATATATACATCCAAATTCCAGCCTATCCCTAACTGGGCCGCAACAGACAATGTAGGTACATTTTGCTGTTTATGCAGCATTATTTCACCTGACGGATGTATCATGACTTAGGCTCTAGCACACATGGAAAACTTGGTCATTCGTTTGCTCAATAGAGACATGTATGGTACCACTGTGACATCAGTTCGTTTGGTGCTGCTGTGTGATGTAAAGATTTGGTCTTGACAGGAACAGAGTAATAGTAGATTAGCGGCGATCGAAGACCGTTATCCCTAGCGCACTGCAAGTCTGGTTGGAAAACCGGGCTGACGAATCCAAGCTTATGATGACTGTTTGGTATTCGCGATCTTTCAGTCAAGCAATTTCTTGACCTTCATAGATTGCGATTGCCAAAGCATTTGGTAGCTAATCAATGATCAGACTTCTCCTTTGGGATACTCAACGATGCAGGTGGTGAGTAAACGAAGACTAAAGGCACTCAGAATAAGATTTGGCCATGGCCAGCTGTTACGTAGATCCCACTATATACAAGTCTACTGAGTTTTTCTACTCCTTGGTTCCTAATATTTTCTCATCCGATGAAGTTTTGTCTCCAATTAGTGTTGAAACCTGATGAGGTAAGCAATCGACTTCCGTTGTTCATGAAGCTTTATGCTGACGAAAACAACGCACGGTTTAGTCAACTCGATGGGGGTCATGCGTTGCAGTTTCCAAGACCCAACCGGAACGTGCGATAGCATCAATTCAAAAGTAATTCTAGCCGCATAATGGTGATATATAAACGATGTCACGTCTGCAGTCTGTGCGAAAACACTGTAACATTCGTTGTCGCCAACCAGTTCACACGCATTTGAACTACGCAAATGAATTGTCGTTGGACGTGGAAACATTATCGACACTAACATCGAGTGCGTTTCAATGGCTGCTCCATCTGCGCTTAAGTAATATGGCCTGAAAAATTGCTGTCATGATTTCATTCTCGTTGAGTGCAGTCATCACTGTCCTCGTCTACCGGAACCATTTTGATCTAGCTGCTGTGGTCAAATCATCGCGTTCCGATTCATACAGGTTGAATCGAAATTTCTGCTTCAGTCAGGAATCGATTCCGAACCCGTTGGAGCATTGCAGCCCCACTGCTCATGGCACGGTTCTTGTACTCTTTGACAATCAGGGCGATTGACCGAGTGTTTAGTGAGTTTGCTTGCCCTTATGATCTGTTGTGTTACTTTTTTTCTTCTTTCGTAGCAGACGTGTCCGGAGCGAACTGTGGTAGTGCACAAGACACCCGAGGAACCATTGGGTATCTCAGTTGCCGGCGGTCGACATTCACAACGAGGTGACACTCCTATTTATGTGACCAACATCAGCCCGGACTGCGTCTTGGGTCGCGAGAAATTGGTAAATGTTTGATTACGTAATGTTCGTTTGCACAATTCAGAATCGCTTTCGTTTCCCGGCATTTCATCGTTCGTACAAAATCTGTTTGGTTTCATTCTTGTATGTTTCTTTTGTCAACATGTGATGTGATGTAGCTCCACAGAACACGATCGACAATAGTTCGGGAGAACGGAAACGATGCGTCGTACAAAACAGGTGAACGCGACAACAGACAGAACAACAAACCACCAGTCACTGTCGATCCGTTCAAATCAAGTTTATTATGAGACTGCAGTGCATTAGGGTGAGGCCTCTTCTTCTTAGGGACAGTGTTCGTCGAAATACTAGGTCTTCGAACGTCATTCAAACCGCTTATCGTCAGCGATGCTCGTTTTTGAGACAATCTTTTCTGTACGCTTTGAATGTAGTGTTTGATCGTTAAACAAGAACGTCTGTTTTCGTTCCAACACTATTCCGCTTCATTTAATTTTGTTTGTATAGCTATCCCATCGATATGGTCCGTTATTGGCTATGACGACACCATTCGGTCAGATCGTAATCTTTCAAGTCAATTCAAGAAGCCACTTTATTTCGCCCTATGAGGGATGAATATTCAGCTACTACATAATCACTCTTCTGTAATGGAAATGGCAGTGTAGGGACAAAACGAATGATGCACTGCATATACAGACAAATTCAGCAAAGTTTGAGGTTAATGAGGTCAATGACAATATCGGCTTGAGTAGTCGGCATCGCAGAATACTCGTATGTTGTGGTACGTGCTGCTATATGCTTATACTTGGAGCGATTGGTAGATTTAGAGATACATTTACTATGATTAGAGTACAGGGGTGAGATGGATCTAGTAGTATTCTGGCAAGCCTTAAAAAGCTGTGAAATTATGAACTGAACAATATGTTCGCGAGACCTACCACTGTGTCAACGTAAATGTTTGTTGGATGCACGTATGAGTTTTAAACCTTTGATAAAAAAAACCCCGGAAAATAGCTGGGGATGCATAAAGCCAGTGGGGAAGCATACGAGGCACGACAAAACATTGAGGGGGTAACATTTTCAAATGGACAATGTAAAACGTGAGTTTCCTAATTTTGTTAAATTTCTCGACGACATGAGGAGAGCAAGAAAGATTGCGGAAAATGGTGACTCCAAAGTATTTGACGGAGCATCCTCTGGAAACTAGTTCTCCATTGATAATGGTATGCTGGTAAGAGTTCATCACATCAATGCATTGGTTACCCTTCAGCAAAGAAAATAAGACATTCTTACACTTGGAGGAATTCATTCTAAAATTGTAACGTATTGTGGCACATTTGCCAGTTCTCTGTAATTGGTTAGGTGTACGAAAACTTCATGCCATTCACTGCATTATCAGCATAACTAATAAGCAAACAATCACCAAAAACAGGCATGGCATGAGGGATGCCAGCACATTGAGGGTTAAGCTGATGCTGTGATAGGGAAATTCAGTGGGACCGGGTGCATCCAGCTAGGACAATACATTCCGCAATAAAATTATTTCTAGAACATTCAAATCAACAGAACGACTAGCAATCGCGTGAAATTCAGACTTTATCTTTTAGGGTTCTGAAAGAAACCACTTTCCAGCAGTCCGGATTGCAATGCTGAGTAAAGCACAGGTCGGGAAAAACGGACACTGCTCATTCTTTGAGCACCACAGGTGGCATTCCATCAGGACCGCATTTTTATCAGAATACAGACTGATGAAAACTTCTGCTTGATCCGTAATTAAATTAACAACATTGACAGGAGGGATGACTGCTGTGCACGGAACCGGAGTGTCGCTTTCAGCATTACAAAATTGGCGATTGAAATCGTCCACGTTGGCAGCGGACAGGTTCTCTTTCTTTTCGAGACCGCAAAACTGAAATAACATTTTCCAAGTATCGCGAAAATTTCTGTTGGCCAACAGTATTGTATTGTATCCAAGCTTTAGCGAGTTATATATACAAGCTTTCATCGAAAAAAATAGACCACCGTTACAATTCTCGTAAAAACAGGGGAAAAAGTGGGTTATGAAAACATACAAAGGTATGAGTTAATTACCAAATGCATTAGAAAGCTCAGAGCGAACACTTCTTGTCTGTCAGTATCCGGGTAAGATAGGGTACCAAAGAGTTTCTGTATGCGGATATGCGAGACGGGATAAGTTTGTACTTGGAATGGGTGCAGGGGTGGGATTTGCATGCACACAAGTCAATGTGTAGGGGATGTGTGCAATCAGATAGGATATCGTCAGCAAACTTCAAGCACGCACCAATATGGGCATTACACACGTTTCCAATCAGAACAGATAACGGAACTTGGGAGACACGATTGATCATTGAGAGGCCACGTCTCAGCAACTTGAAATCAGGGGAAATTACAGGAGAGCACTACAGGGGTATTGGAAGGACACATTGTTGAACGAAAGCGTTCATCACCGACGAGTCAGAACAGAATTGGCGCAGTCTTCTTATCTGAAAAGAGAAACTTTTCAACTTGCGAACAGTACTTTGGGTATGTAAGGACCAGCGAAGGTTACTTTCAAGTGTGACACCTAAGTACTTCACATGGCTGACCCTGCTCATCGGCTTTTCATGAATCTGGACATTTTCAGAGGGAGATGGAGTACGGTTTAGAGTGAATATACATTCAAGGCATTTTTCAGGATTAAGATTAAGACTCGAAGAAGTGGAACAAGTGCATATACATAAGCAGCATTTAATCTCCGCAGCTCTACCTTGGTTGTTTTTTTTTGCTTCGGAGGGTTGTTTTCTCTTCCGACTTAATCATTTAAATGCGAGGGACGAGAAGCGGTTTGACCATACGTATAAAATTTCCCATGGATAACACGTATCATAACAGAACTTTAATTATTCTGAGGTTGACACAAAAGATTGAGTGGTTATTAAGTACAAATCTATCTGATCTAATATATTTTTTAGTCTGAAGAGGTTTCGGGCTGATATTGATGCCGACGATCACGACACTCAATGTAGAATTGATGATTGGATTCCCTGTAGATCACGGGAGATAGTTTCAGTGCCGTATGATCGGAGGTGCCCATAGGGAAACGGCTAAATATGTTTAGGTCGTTAAGGGAAAATAGATAAAAAAATCTTCGAGTTCGTTCAGAAAGTTGACGACGTTCTGCAATCAAGAAATTGACATCGAACCTATTAAAGTCACCACATACGATACAAAGGGAACAGTCAACATGATTTAGTAAAGCGGGGAGAAAATGTCTATGAACTAATTAAAATGATCAGTGGAATGCGAGGAAGAAATGTAAATGTTATCAAAAATAATAATTTTGCAATTACTGAGGTGTTCAGGTTCACATTTATACAGAAAAGTACTGGTAAACATAGTAGAATACACGAAAACGCGTCCGCCTGGTTTGCACCAATCGTCAATATTGTATGTGATAACAATTCTACCTCGTTTCTGAACCGGAACAGGTCGATCAGATCGGCACATGGAAAGTTGTCGACATTGACTACGTTGTCCTTGATTTCATCGTGGAGCCAGCTCTCTTGAAGCATTACGACTCCAACCTTTGAATATTCACGTCTCCTGGTCAGGCCGTTCACTTCTACCATATTACCAAACAGGGAGCTCACATTTACACTGATGACCGCTCGAATGCAGATGTCTGAGATGGAAGTTTGCGTAGTGCAACATACCATCCAGCCCAATGTTTTCTTGGGAACTTTCTTGATATTTCCGCGGATTCTCCTTGTTATCAGCCGATTTGCCGAAAAGGTGGTAAAATCTAGTGGTACTTCAATAGAGGTAGAAAAGTACTTCACAGAATTTAGGATGACCATAATCGCACAGCGTTTCCATAGCAACGGAGGACGTGTACCGCAGATGAGAGTTCAGTGAAGAGTGAATATGTAGTTTGGGGTTCGACGATATAACGGACCGCGGAGCCCAATTCTAACGTCCTCGTTGCACAAATTCGATGTTTAAGGGTATTTCTTCCTCACTTGCTCACTCAGCATGTGTTCTGTCGTTCAAGAATCAGGACCTATTCCGTTTTATGACGGTGAATCGAAACCACCTCTAGTTTTATTTGTGGTTGATACAGGTTATCAGATAGACACCCATGTAACACTTCTGTGTACCGGTAATCCCACGAGCCCCTTAATAGCTATGCTCTCTCAGCTGCACTGTTTTCGGAAGTGCTTCGGGATCTTACATTATCCTCCCTCTACGCCCCTCACCAGGTCAAACGTGGAGATGTTCTGCTTGAAGTGAACGGAGTCGGTTTGGTCGGTTTGACCCACAACGAAGCAGTAGATGTTATTCGTCGAGCTAGTTCTATGCAGTCACAGGTGGATTTGCGCCTGATCGACGCACCAGAAACAGGAGAAGGACCGGAAAACTTCATGCCCTCCTGGACATTCTGGTTAAAGTTGCCTCCCGTTTGTCAGCTGGCGCGAACTATACGTTTGGTGCGTAATTTCCAGTCTTCTTCGTCCTCATCCACCCTGGGTGGATTAGAACCGCTTGGTTTCACCATCATCGGCGGTCTAGGTGATGGAGGGACAAATGGACGGACCCGATGCAGCCCTCAATCTGGAACGGAATCATTTGCAGATCCGACCGATTCACCTCAGCGAGGGCATCCAGGTGGCTACACAAACCTCTACCCTTGTCCTATTGTGATCAAATCCATTGTTCCTGGTTTTCTGGCCTCTCGTGATGGTCGACTAAAGTAAGCGATTGCTTCCTTTGGAGACTGAGTTTGTATTCTATCGGAGTACTAGATTTGCCCATCAAAATGTCTATCTTCTCATTTCATGTCTCCACTCTGTGTTAACCCATAGACACCAGTTGAGTAGCGTCAATCAATGTCATTTGGACTTGCCAGCGAAATTCTGTCACCACCTGCCTCTGTAGAGAATTGTCCTTCCGGATGTCACCACGCGGATCAATTGAGTAGACAGTCTAATGCACTCGATGGACATCTGCGTTATCAGATTCTGTTCACCAAGAGGAAAATATCTACATTGACATTTCAACTGCTTTTTATAGGTGATTGCAGTACCTTAATCTGTCATTGATTGTAGTATTCCATAATGTCGTAGAAATTGATAATACTAGATAAACCTGAATTTTCGTTTGTTTACTGTATCAGTATCACTTCCGTTCGCTTTCGGATATTCATAAACAGTCAAAACACATTGATCGTGCACCAGAGCTGAAAACAAAAGAAATAACAATCTCGGGACAAAAGCGAAACTATTTCACATTTGGAAACAATTCTCCAATGACTTTGTCGGTGTGCATGTCGCACTTATAAATGAGAAAACCTCGGGATAACAGGCAGCAGTTAAACAACAAGACCATTCGTAATGGGTAAATAGAATGTCTAACTTGCCGCTACATGTATTGATGATGTAGTTGACCCCATCTCCTGTGTTTTGAGGATGTTTCTACCTGGATAACTCAATTGTAGCCTCCAGTTTCCGTGAAAGGGATTTCAACATCTTAGCCGGCATTCGTGGGCGTACACAGCACAGAACGGTCAGTTTACCAAAAAGTGATAGTGTTTTCACTGGTCACCACAGGAAGACAGTTCTACGGATATTAGGCGATCAAACGCATCCATGCAATCGGGCGCACACGTCAACAGAACAGTTGCTTTGATTCTTAACGAGTGAAAAATGTCATCCAAACGCCACTTATAAGATTCAAACGGATGTCCGTATCGAATGCTTTATGTGAAACTAGTCATTCTGTAATTGGAGAGCTTATGAGAATCCACAACTAAGCAAGAGCTGAAGTTTGAATGATGTTTAAAACGGTGGATTTATAAAATGGATCATAGTTTAATTCACAAAACCATTAGTGTCCCATTTTCTCAATGAGCATACAATATGCGACACTTGTATTAACTCTATTGATGTCAAAGATTTTACCACAATTTGAACTCACTTTTCCAGTGTCCTTCCGTTTTTTGTAGATGCGGCGATCTTATTTTAGCTGTAAACAACGTGTCCATGTTGAACATACCTCATGCGTCCGCAGTTCGCCTGCTTAAACAGCTCCAAGGTGACGTGGCTCTTCAAATCATCTCTTGGCCTGGAACTATCGTATAGTGAGCACTGAATAATAGTCGCATCTGATCTTACCAAATGTGTGCTACTGGTCCACCTTCGCGCACATAATCAACGAAGCTGTAATTTTCTACCTCCGCGCAAAAGATGTTAAAACTCGAAATCTCTTCTGCTCTACGATCAATAGATGAACCACAACTACCGACCACATGTTCTCAGTGGTTGCCCGATCCAGATCATGACTATCAGCTACAACCCCCTCCCCTATTGAACATTGTCATTCATGGGATCTCCCCTGATGCATCCGCCAGCGCCGGTAGCCGGTTTCATTCACACTTATAATCATGTCCCGTTGACCGCGCGATTGTTACGAGTGCCTTGTTATTTCACTCCCGACTCACAATGTCCTAATCCCCTTCTCGACCCTGATCCAGTCGCAGGTTGTCCGTCCGGACAACCGCAGTTGATCAGTCCAAAATCAGTTATAAATTATTCATTCATTTCCTTCCATATTCTCTGTTCGCACACCCTACGCGCTCAGACGCTTGGCTCACATCCAAACTCGAAGTAAACACATGGTACATTAACCCTGAAACGCAACGAAAACAAACGTGATTTGTGGAGTACGGAAATATTTGATGTTGTTGACTGCGCATAAAGCTGAATAAAGAATAAGATAGAGATCTGTTTCAACATAGAAAATATACACGAAGAATGGCGGACAGAAGTAAATTAATTTCTCTCTTGTGCATGTATATGTGTCCCATGGATATCACCAACGTAGTTACTCATGGACGAATTTAACGGGATTAGGGGACGTTTGAAGAAATCACAGAAAAACGAAGTCAGATAAACACCGTTGTTTGTTTCACACATCGATCGTGGCCAATCGTGCGATAATCCACTTCAGATTGATGAGCATCATTTTCAGTGCCTTGGTCCAATCCTCTTCAGAGTCTTTGCTCCAGCTGTTTTTTTGGTGTAATTAAAAAAGGCAGATGAGAAGTGAACAAAGGAGTGAAAACCGTAAGCTTTATTTTCTCCTGCCGTGACATGAGTTCACCAACGATAACTTTAATAGATAGAGCATAAAACAGCGAAGAATTGGTGGTCAAACAATCATTATCATCATTCTCATTCCTGCGCCATTCCTCCCTACCTACGTGTCCCTAGGCAGTCTGAAAATCGACCGCATTCTAATTCTTGAAAATCATTGCATACTACATGCTCAAAGGAACATTAACATTATTATTTGTTAGTTACGACGATTCCCTGAACCTCAGTGCCACAAGAAGTCCCGAACTGGATGATAAGTAGCAATTACCGTTGATGATGTGCAGAACGGCATTCGTGAAAATAAATAAAAATTGCTCGGTTTAAGTAAGAGTGAAATTACCACCTGTTGAGATAACTCCTAACGCATAGGAAACCACGACATCAAAAGAAATCTGGATTTACGCCTGTAGTGGCCAACGTTTTTCCCGGTCATTTGAGTTGTCCGAAGCACTTTCCATTGGTTAGGCAGACACAATAGGCGTGTTCGCCCGGTGCGCGAGGATTTCAGAAGTGCATTGTAACGTGGAGATTTGGGAAACCTAGGCGATGGATAGCAAAAGTCTAAAAAGGAATACAGAGCTACATGCCACTGGGCACTTCCTCCAGACCGGAGATAGAACGTCGGTCAGCAACTTGGTGATAAAACGTGAATACGATGAGCATGTGATCACAAAACAGGCGATCGAGGATGACCAGCCGCAGCACACAACGAAGCGATGCGAGTTTTCTCGCCAAGCGTTTTCCACTATAAAAATGGTGGCCTGCACACCACACTGCTCCTGTCATGTTCTATCTACTCAACATGGTTTTCTAGAAGAGGCCAATGAACTGTTTGATAGGCCAGCGGCTCGNGCGGCTCGTCTGGAGTAACCCTGCCATCTTGCAGGTTGCAGTGTAAGTACAAAGGCTAGGGGTTTATGGACCGGATGAGTCACCGCTAGTCCTACTGCTCCGGACTGGGTATCTGAGTGGCACAACGATCCCCACAGGAGCTGGCAACAGTGTTTCGTATTTTTGCTCCACGAAACTTTAGGCAGCAGTAATGGTAACAACGTATCTTTCAACAAGAGATAAATCATTAAAAGATACGGATGTGAAGAATCAGAGGCACTAGATTCGCCGTTTTCAGAAGGATGGCGACTATGAAGGGGAAAAGTAAAGGCTGACGACGAAAGACCGCTGGAAAGATTATCACAGTTATTTAGAGAAAGGTCAAAACCAATTGCTTCTCTCTTGGGCCAAAGTCTGCGTGCTAGGCTCTCAGGTTTCTACAGCTGAAGTTCTCACCGCAGCTTAATTCAACGCGATCTGAACGCCAGAAGCCCAACAATGACCGGCCTTAAAGAAGCAACAGAGAGTTCGGTGGACAATACGACGGTATCTGTAACACAACTAAACGTTGTAGCAAGTGTTCTGGACTGATAGGCCAGATTGTCTTCAAGAGAGTATGACAGAAGGATTCAAAACATCACGATTTAGAGAGGCTTTCGAGAAAAAGATGGGGAGAAGTGACAAGTTAATAAACGGTACGTTTATTCTGAACGGGTACCACGGTGATTATGGATTCAACTACAGCATTCGTCGCGGGAATTTTCATTATGTAGGAAAGTAGCGGCAGAATTTTTGTTGTGCAAATTTCTGAGAGATTTCATGACCGAAAGTGGGGTGAGGCGCAGAGGCGTTTTCCACCAGAAAAACGATCATGAACATCAGTGAGATAAGTGCTTTAGGAGAGTCCAAGATGTGGAACTGGAAGATAACGTTCAAAGGAAAACAGGTTAGCAAGGTGTTTTTTCTTGTATATTATGTATGTATGTCCGATCGCTGACGATGGCGTTTGGTGAAATAAGAGATGAAAACGAGTGGTATCCTCGAGAAAAAGACGAATGGCGCTGGAAACTAGAGGTCATTAGTACACAAGAATTTTATTGGGAAGAGCACAGAACCTTGATGAACGCCATTAATTAATTACGGTATAGATGGCTAAGCCCGTTAGTCCAGACTGCGGTCAGGCCTTCTCTGAGGAAACCAAAGAGCCGTGATAAAGTTTCCGCAGGGAAACAAAAAGCTTTCCCAGCACAGATTGCTACGGCGTGTGAAAGGATTTTCGATATACACGAGGTACGAAAAGCGGTTCATTGTAATTTTTCGTCGCATAGAAATGTACTCCAGTGTGAATGATTTATTTTTCGTCAACTAGTGATTGCAGTTGACCATAGGTTGTTGTCTTTAAAATACTGTCAGGGGAATAAAACGCAGTTGCATATCCTAGTAACTCACGTGATGGAGTAAGTGCGTCCATCTTGCGGATCGTGGATTTTCCCACCACTTTTGACTTGATACGGCAGCTGTGCGTTCGAATTGCTTTCTACCACTTGTTGGACCTGCCCCACACATTTCAAAAAGATGGCCATACCTGCGTTGAACCTTGGGATAAGAGATAAGAGAGGTCAGGGTACATGCCAATACACTGACAATACGGAATTGTATGGCAGGGAAACGTGTTCACGACTTTCACACAGGAAGGCACGAGTGAAATTAGGTGCATGCATCCCAAGCCCTGTCTTTGTGGTCACCAAATGAAACCGGTGCAGCAAATGCGACTAAATGTTGAGTCACTGGGATAGCAATCTGTTGTATATGGCAGAACCGAATAGTAAAACTGTGTTCCGCTGTGAACCACAAAAACAGGTCACACAAATGATAACACCAAAATGAGTAGTTCAAAGATCACTGAACCTGTTTACAAAATATAACACGAGATAACAATTATTAACTAAAAAACCGATGATGTAAGGGATGCTACAACAGGATTCCTTTCATGAATAATTTGATGATTATGCTCATTCTAATGCGGCTCCCTGTAACTAACCGCAAGACGCTTGCTGCGTTACCTGTTTTCTTCGCATGCATTAAAGACATCGAAATTTTATATTCTATCCACTTAAAATGGAATACAAGCTGATTTCAAAAAGTAATTAACAACAAAAGGTAAATGTTACTGAGTTTTGGCCTCCTGCACGTAGCGCTCGGTGATTTCGAAGGAGAACTAGAGTGATTTGGAAAAGAAACTCACGCACGTACGCAGGTATACGCTAGTGTGGCTGTTCAAAGATGCACAACACTACCACACGTAGACGGGAAACCCGTCACTTACTTCCCCTGACTGAAAATGTTTGTCACATAATACAGTGGATGTTCTCTCCGACTCTGAATTTCTACGATTTTCGAACGGATTCCCATGGGAATAATTTCATAGCTAGATGCAGGGACGAAAAGCAAACGAATTGCATGTTAGGAAAAAAAAAAGCATCTAAAGTCTACGATTACATAAAATTCGGGTATTGGATATTGAAAACAGATGTGGAATAGAAATTCTGATTTTCTTTACAAAAGGTTCCACTTATTTTGTATCAAACCGATTACGCTGCGCGCACTGCTGTATTCAATGGAACTCGTAATAGGCACAAACTGTAAGCGTCATAATTCACGTACAACAACAAAAGCATGTCATCAGCCGACACTGGCCGTACAGAACAACACTCAGCCAGTCAATAACAAGCAAACACGTGATACAGTCTGATTGGTCAACGTAATCAAGGTCCCATGTGAGGAACGTCCGTGTCCTGTGCGTGTATGTTTGTAGGTGTGTACCTCGAGGATTGATCTTGCATGTTCAATGGGAGTAATGTATACAAGGGTTATCTAACAAATGCGTTAGGCCACGCAACAGGCACAAAACTACCATTTGTTCTAGGATGCCAAAGACAAACGGGCGAATTTCTTCAGGTTTCAGAACCAGAGTCTGCATGTAACTAAAGCTTGACCCCAAATACATCAGGACAGTGTTTCGAGAATCACAGTTCATTGGGGTCAGTGTCTAATCAATCTAATGCCGTATGCACTACACACTACCGCATTTTCACACAGTGGAAAACTTAGCAAGCCGGACATGTGGAAATCTGACACCCTATCTCGACTAGCGTCTAATTTTGGTCGAGGAAGCACTTCTTCCCGGAAAATGCTCGTTCAATATAACCATCTTTTAGCGCTTTCCAAGGAATCCTGATCCTGCAGTTTCCGCCTTTGTTGGCGTTGGCGTGGATCTCAGTCAGAGAGTTAAAGTCGCGCCCATGGAATGGATCCCAGTCGACAGTCAGTTATGCGCAGTGCGACCTAAAGATACGTAAAATGTAAACAGTGTCTATCACGAAAGGCGCAACTTGTTTGTGGTGTTAGCGTTTACATCCGCAGCATAGATGCAGTCAAATACGTCCTCTACCACAAGTTACAAGACCGTTTGTACAGAACAAGTCGACTTGATATCGTAGTTGTAGCAGGAGATTTGAATGCTAGGGTAGACCGATCTTCAAACGAGGGGCAATCGGAAAGTATTTAGGAACCAGGTTAGTACCATTCGGAAAACGGGGAACGGCTGTTGGCTCGGTCCGGATCATTGTCTAGTTCTCAATAGTAAAGTTTTGAAATGCTCCAAATGCCGATACGCCAGTTGACATCCGCTCTCCTCGAATCAGCGACAGACCCAGATCGACCACATCGCTATGAGCCATAAATAAAGACTGACGGTCGTGGGTGCAATTGAACCCGACTACGTATCAGATAGCACTAAACTGTCCATGTGCTTCGGTGAGCACTCAAACAAGTGGCACAGCAACGGCTAGCATGCGATAAGTTATCCGAATGAACGAGCCCGGTGAAAAGCTAGGGACCACATCAACTGCATTCTGTTCATTAGATGAGTGTCCCTAACCATGGAATTATTCGGTCACGAGGTCCCCAACAAAGAAGTTTAATGAAGCCTATTTAACCGGAAGACCTAATCATATAGATGTTTTGGTCACATTGTAGCGATAAATCTACATCCCGGTGCCTTGTTGATCGGAGTTTTGAGTGCGAGGCACTCTCTGAGTGTATGCTAAGCTTAGAATCTCAGATAACTCTTGGGAAACCACTGTTCCGCACTTTTATTAAAAGCGCACATTACCACAGGGTGTTTTCAATGCATGTGTTCAAATTACAGGATATGCGTAAAGGTTATAACATTTCAGTTCTAGAGATCGTAAAAAATTAGAGAAGCAAAGTCATCAGCAATGACAAACATGCGATTTTCTTGATCCAAATCCTCCAGACGATTTATGTTTCGTTTGATGATAACCAACCTCAACGAGTTACTCAAAGAGATATAGACCTAAAGCTATCAATACAGATGCTTCTGTTAATGAATTTGGACCTCTGCGAAACTTCAACGACTATACCTGTAGAAAAAGTGAACAGTCGTCTGAAACATTTTATGTCCAGTCGTTCGACCAATGGAAACCTAGGAGGACAAATCCTGGAAAAAAGTACGTTCATGGTAGTAGATGAGTTCATGCAATCACGTCGTGTACTGTGGTTTGCAGCTGGTCTACTCTAGCAAAGCAACTAGACAGATGGAAAAGAGGTCGTCCAACTGGGTGCAAAGCAACTAAAACCCAACGTAATAAGCACAAACCGAGTATGTTCCACAGAAAATTTCTTTTTTACTGCGAACAAAATGCGTAATGACGAACCACGAGATCATAACCGACGGAGTTTCAGATCATAGAAAGCAGTGATCAGATTAAATTGCATAACCGAAATATCCGAGAGATTTTCCTTCACAATGGATACCCAGAAAGATTTGTGGACAACATTCTGAGACGTCACCAGTTGCCAAACAAGATCACTACCGCAGCAAAACTGCGTATCGTGTTCATCTCCAAGCCACGTTTGTGCTTCCAACTCAAAGATAAATTGCCTGCTTCTGTCGTCTCTTTTTGTGTGTACTTATTTACCTGTTCCTGTAGGGCAAGGGATATTGGCTGCATGAGCAGACGTTTATCTGAACGACTCCGTTAGCGCCACCCGACCTGGCTGAATAGTGGAGTAATTAAGGCCATTAACAGCTCGATCGTTTAACACCTGGTGGAATCAAACCATGTGCTTAATGAGACCGCGGCGTTTCGACCCCCCCCCTCCCACACTTAGTTCGCAGCCGTCGATCTAAGAAAATTCGGAATCGCATTATGGCCACGGCGGAAGGGATCGGAATCCGCCTACATAATCCCTCCTGTGCTCGCAAAAACAGTTCGTAAGAACATTCGATCTTCCATGGCCACCACACAACACACACGACACAACCATCCCACCACCAACCCCTAATGACCCAAACTAATGTGCACGTGTGAGGTCCAAAGTGTGAGCAACAACCAGTNCTCTTAATAAATTGTGATGTATTAGCCTGTAGAAGAATCACCGCAAACGAGCTTGTTCGCTACTCTGTTTTCTTACAATGTGTAAAGATCGTATATTCGGACAATTGAAAGGAAATGGGTTGATAAAGAAGTTAAGCTCAGTGTGAACAACCATTAACCATGCACATTCGTGGGCCGATTTCGGCTGGTCTTTTTGATACCCATTTGAATGAACAATAGGAGATAACAGACAATCGAGACCCACGGTACAGCGTCTGCGATTGCTGCAAATCGGCCTTCGAAGCGGAGCTCTCCGATCGCCTGTCAGTTCAACCACCAATCGAAGGACTCAATGGACATTGGAAGCAAATCACGGAAGCTATGCAAGTATCAATAAAAACAACATCGGACCCTGGCACATGTTCAAAACACAAACGATGGATTTCGTCGACCTCGGCTGCCCTGCTGAACACCCGCAAAAGCCCTCCCTCCGGATGCCACATATGACACAGCGCGCAAATCTCTTAAACGCCGGCTCAGCAAGAGTCTGAGGAATGACCGCGAGAAGTGGTGGGTAGGAAAGTGTAGAG